>JAJOOF010006108.1:0-33325 GCA_029582545.1 Solanum lignicaule
CACCAATAAAATTACTTTCATTCATTAAAGAGATATAACACTTAACACATTCTTCATTTTAATCAAATTATGAATAAAATAAAAGTGTAAGAAAACTTTTCATAATAATTACATCAAATTCCATGAATAAATTAAATAAGAAGATAAAATAAAGTTGAATACCGCAAAATCTTAACCGAAGCTCGATTAGAACACCCACAACTTTTGTAGGTTGTTTGTGATGGTATATGTGTTTGTGTTGATATGAAAAAAATGGGTAAGGAAGAAAAGATGTGAATGTATGATTATTGTTTGAAAGAAGAATAAATAAAATGGAAGTGTTTTCTTTTTTTTTCTTCTTGCTCGTGTACTATAGTGTTGATTTTTTTTCTCTCTTGTGTTTTTTTTGTTTCTCTTCGCCTGGGTTTGTTGTGTCTGTTGATATAGTAGTCGTAGTATGTATGTGTTGTGTCGTGTGTGTAGTGTACTAGTCTGTGAGTTGGGTAAGTGGGGTAGTGGGGGGGTAATGGGAGATGGGTAGGTTATTTTTTATTTTTTGTTGTTAATAAATAAAAATATAATAATAATAATAATAATAATAACTAATTATTTTGGAATTAATAAAAATATAGAAAAATTAAATAGCTAGATCAAAAAATTAATTAGGAAAATATTAAAATTACTAATTTATTTACTAAATTTTGGATAAATTAAAAACAAAATGTACCTTAAAGTGTGACTCTATTTTTGTTATTCTCAAATCTTTTTTAAAATAAACTTAATAAAATAAGATAAAAAATCAAAATATTTAATTTAGATTTATAAAATATTTAAGCTCTAAAAATGGTGGTAAAAGTTTAGGTTCGGTCAAAAATTATGTGTCTACACTAGTAGTTTGGTTTGTCGATTTGTTCTCGGAGTTGGATTTCTTTGCTTCCTAGCTTTTCAATCACATTTTAATCGGCACAGAAGGTTATTTCTCCAAACCTCATGTTTACTTTCGAATAGTTTGTACTCTTTTGCAATGATCGTATCTTATTGATGTGTGTTGGGCCTCTTTGATAGGATTAGAATGATTAAATGCCTATTTTAATTTGAAAATATTGCCCGTATTGTTTGATTGTCGAATGCCCATAATTTTTGTGCTTTTTAATGAATTGGGTTGTGATTGCGTGTCATTAGATTAACTGGGAGAAATCTGAGTATCCCGGGGAAATGGGTAGTGCAGGTCTTGTTTGAATTTCGTCAGTGCATGCTTTGATTTTGTTTTCAGGGTTTGTAGGATTGATTCGAGAAGGTGGATTGAAAATGGGGACGTTGGACCATTTGGCGAGCTGGGTCAAGCTCACTGAATCGTTCGACGGTTCGCCCAATGTCTCCATCTCGCCCTTAATATCGTGGCAAATTGGATGTTTGATTCTGTAACTTTCGGCGAGAAGTCATGGGTCGCTGAAAGCACTCGGCGACTCACCGAAAGTACTCTTGATCGCCCTTTGCATGCTATTCTGACCCCCTTAAGCACTGTAACTTTTGGCAGACAAACCCAAGCTCACCGAAAGTAGTCGTCGAAAGTAGTCGATGAGTCATCGAAAGGACTTTCCACAACCGATTTGCTATAATTTGAAGACAATCCTTTTGGCGAGCCCAAGTTAGCTCGCCAAAGAGGTTTGGCGACTCGTCGATTCACTTGGCGAGTCTTTCTGCAGTAGATGTCATGTGCTTTTATTTGATTTTTCCCTTAACTCTTCCCAATCTTTTGCAGATATGACTAAACCTAACAAAGCAGATAGAAACACACCACCCTGAGGAAAAGAAAAGGCGATCACAATCAATGAGGACACAACTGCATCCAGCAACAAGTCTACTAAATTATCCACAACTGGTGGAAAAGGCAAGGGCAAGAACAAAATCGTTGAGCTATCAGATGCAAGTTCCGACAGTACTAGTTTTTACACCAATGACCCAACAACATATGACAGTGAGAGTATGGGTTCTGATGAAGATGAACTGATAGACGCACGGAGGAATGAGTTACGATCTAAACAGCTAAACGAACCATCTCGGATCAGAAATCCTCGATCCACCACTCCGACTCCTCAAGTTCCAGAACAGGTAATAATACTGGCACCTCCAGTACAAGCCCCCCCACATAAATCAACGAATAGACTAAAGTCTGAGGGGCTGAGAACGATCATTGAGGGAAAATAGCTGTCCATAGATGGGGTGATCGATAGGTATCCTGAGATAATGGAGTGCCTGAAATTTCACAAATTTCTAATCTTCACAAAACCCCGTGACTCTTACATACCTGGGTCAGAGAATTTTACAATGCATACAGTACATTGGTACCTTAATGGAAGAGGCTAGTATCGTCTTTCAAAATAGTTGACTACGTTGTTGTCAAAGGAAGGAAGGTAACTTGTGACAGTGAGGCTATCAACACAGCCTCGGGTATGTCCAATAAGATTAATGATCACTGCTAGCAATTGATCAGAACAGAGAAGCTGGATGAGATGCAAAAGTGGTTAGCCCCACTAATTTCAGATGATAATGCTCCGAAATAGTTAGCAGAAGGAGTTTCAATTGCAAAGAAAGATCTGAACATAGCTGCAAGATACTGGTTCGGGTTCATCAGCAGCAGAATTAGGCCATCACAGAATGAATCAATCCTTCGCATTGCTAAGGCAACTTGTCTTGGATGCATCATAGAGAAAACCAGGATAAAACTAGGGATGATCATTGCTTTGGAGATCTATATGCGTGCAAAGTAGAGCGGGACATCTCTCCATCTCCCGATATTTATCGATGCATTCTGCAAAAGAGCTCGGGTGCCTAGAGATGCAAAGAAGGATGTGGAATTTGTTGCCATCGCCTCTACCGATATCCGAAAGATCGAAGCTGAATATCTTAAGGACCAAGCGGAAAAGGAGCAGAAAGAAGCTGTGGCCACTGGATCTATACCTGCAGAGGCATATTTGTCTACTCCGGCCCCTGGGCCTTCAGGTATATCTGATGCCATTACCACTTCTGTTGACCCTCCAGGTTCCTCTGCTGCGTTACCACCCAAACCAATTGATGTTGTTGCCTCATGTAAGCCGATCACTCAGGAATCCTTGATCCGGATGGGACAACTTGCCCAATCTGCTGATTGTCGGGCTGCCAACATAGAAAGCTCCATTCCAGGCATGATTCAGGCTGCCCTCGATGATGCTGTGAAACCACTGAGCACTACTATTGATGCTCTAGCGGCCAGGATAGCAGTGTGTGAGCGCGACCAAGGAGCCACAGAGGAGGTGATAGCCTTAAAGGTCGCCATTGCAGTGCTGAGGAAAGATGTGGACTACCTAAAGTCCACCGATGTGTCCATGATCTTTGGAACAATGGAAATTCCAGATGTGCTTGAAATGCCTCAGACCACCACAGGACATGGGGATGGAATGGAGCATACAACCGATCCTGAATCAGAGGCAGAGACTGACGAAGAGATGTTTGAGGGAGCTGCAGCGGACAACATAGCTGAGACTGAAGAAATCATGATAGATGTTGTTGTGCAGGCTTCCTTGGCAAAGGCTCCTGCTACTGGATCCAGTGAAGCTGGCCCTTCGGGGGGCCACTCCGGGCACTGATGCCCAGATAGAGTGATTACTTAGATAGGATACCCTTTTTACCTTCCTCTCTGTCTTTCTTCATTTTACCTTTCGAATTATGTGTTATTTGCATTTGAGGACAAATTGCTTTTATTTGTGGTGAGGTAAGGCCCATCTATTCTGCTTTTAAAATTGTGTTAATACTGCTTTTCTGTGGATGTTTGAGCTTGTGGCTCCTTTTATTTTAAATTTCAAAATAATTTGGACCCTTTCGAAAAATTTTGAATTTTTCGCACATTTTTGCCACCCTTTATATGTTGTTGAATGTGGCTGTTCCTTGGCAAATTTGAGTCTCGGTTTTGATCAATACCGAGGTCTTGAATAGTGCTCTCAATCGAACGAACATGAATGCATGGCTACGATTAGGCCAAATGAAGTTGCATAAACAATATGTGAACTCTTTGCATCTCATTATGACTAGCCTTGTATCAAATTGAGTCGCTTGTGATGATCATTGCACACTAGCGAAAGTGTGGAGTCTTGTTTGACTTATAGTGTCAATGCCTAGTGTGATGAGCTTACCTATGAACTATGCATGATAAATCCTAGAATTTGCTCGGTTGGTCCGGTCAACTGAGTGATACTATCTCTTAATATGATCTTAGGCAACTTCTACGAGTGTGAGCCAATTTGACATATACCTCTTTTGTGACCTACCTTGTGAGCAAGTGATTCTCTCTTGAACACCCTTTTAGCCTTTCCCTTTTCTTTGGAAGAAACTTGATGAAAGCAATGACCTTTCTTTATCCATCACCCATAATCCTCATGAATTTGTGGTTAGTTGAATAGCTAACTTAGGCCAAAAGCCTAAGTTGGGGTGTGTTGAAAAAATAGGGGTAACTCAAGAAATGCAAGGAAAGTCTCCTCTTACCCATGGTTTTGAGAAAAATGAAACCCCTCTATAAAAAATAAAAAATAAAAAAAATGAATGAAAAAGAAAGTTGTGGAATAAAGTACAAAAGAAATGGGATCTCCAAACAAGTCACGGGAAGTGAATAATAGGATGACTTATGAGCACTAAAGAAAATGATAAAGAAAAAAGGAAAGGAAGTGTTGTGAGCACCACGTTTCATGAGGATGAAAGTCACTAAGCTTAAATGATCATACCTTTACACTCAACCCCGTTACAAGCCTTGTTAAGACCTTTGTGATCTTGAGAAAGTCGAAACTAATGTTGATTGGAAAATATGGGTAAATCTATGGGTGAAATTATGCATTATGCATCTGATTCCAAAGCTTTTGATGTAATTCTCACAAGAAGAATCACAAACAACAGCGGAAACAAAAGAAAGATGAAGAAGAGATACAAGAAGAGGAACAATTGGCAACTAAAGGATGTATTAAATCCTAAAACCTCCAATTACAATCCCTAAACAAGCACCTAATCAAGATAAATAGATAGACACACAAAGAGGAAACAAAAAGCAATCAAAGGGAATATTAAACCCAATGACCTCGATCTGTTAATCCTACAATAGCACCTACCTTTTACGAAGACCTCAAGGGAATCGATATCCCAAGCAACCCTCGTTTTTAAACAATGTTCAACAAAAGCTTACCAAGCTTTCAACACTCACACAAAGAGTTAAATTTATCATTCATCAATATTCAAAATAGTCTTCCTAAAATGAAACCCTAAAGGCCTATTTATAGTTTTAGGAATTATTTCATAAATGGGACCAAAAGTGACCCAAAATGGGCCAATGGGCGAGCCAAGTCGGACTCGCCTAATGGCTCGGTGATGCGCCCAATGAACTTAGCGAGGAACTCTACTCCTGGCCTTGGCTGGGGCTACTAGAACTTTGGGCGGTCTGGGGACCATTGCCCAATCCACTTGGCGTTGCGCCAATGGACTTCAGCTCGCCCTTTGTGCAGCTTTCCCTGGTAGCTCCTTGCGACCTTAGGCGATCTTGGAACCCTCACCAAAGGGTTTTGGCGAGTCGCCGAAGGATTCTTCAGCTAGCCGAATGGAGCACATCTTTACTTGCTCCTCCTCGCTTTGTTAGGCCACCCACGCTCCAAACTATCATCCAAGCATGGTGTTGCCCAACTGGGAGCTATCCATACATGCCAAACAGCCTCCATCCCTGTGAACACTCCATCAAAGCATTGAGGTTTATGAATGGATAGGCTTGATGTAATCCATTTTACATCATTCTCCCCTTCTTGAAAAGGATTCGTCATCGAATCCATACCTTGCAAAACGATAGGGGAAGCAGACAAGAACAAGATCCTCATGGCACGAGGGTTAGCGTTAGTAATAACAAATTCATCATCATGCCAAGGATGTGCAAACTTAACATATAACTAAGCATCACAAACATCAACCAAGGGTTTGTAACCCATCAAAGCAATAGATACTTGGCTAAGTAAGAAACATTGACAAAGGGGTAGAGCGTAGGAACCAATACACTTAAACAACCTCATATGTAAGCCCCCATTGGTTCAATATTCAAACAAGCACAAGGTCTCCCTTATGTCAAGTATGACATGAACACTCTCATACCTAAGTGTGAAGGCACAAGTAATGTTGATCCAAATTAAGACCCCATCCAATGCACTAGAGAACTTCCAGAAAGTAATTATTCCCAATTCATGAGTAGGTTCAAGCACATAAGTATTCCCGACCCAAATTGGTAAACATGCCTCATTCAAGTACATTGGATCAAATAATAACACCACGGAAGAATCAGGCAAATGACAGAAGGTGTTACTACCACATTCAGCACACTTAAGGACGACACTTGGGTCAAATGGAAAAGGATCGTATAGCATCGAGTCAAGGAGACTCTCATTTTCCCAATTTAAACCACTACTAATATAATATATGCAACCCACACAAGTATGAGTATCATCATATGCAAGTAGATAAAAGTGAGTCCTTGAATCTAAACCTTGTAAAACCATATAGATCATAAGCAAGAAGCTTAACCTCTTAGCATGATGGGTAGTACAAAGGTTAGCACTTAAAACATTTAAACGAGGAGACTCAAACTCAAGGAACAACCAAACATCCTCTATTGTCATGGCTATTAAGCCCACAAATGGAGAACAAGGACAATGGTTATTCTCCTCATCAACATGGTAGTACCACCCAAAGGATGATACTCTCACCAGTTCAAATATCGTAAAACATCCACCGGGATCAAAAGGGTAGAAGGTCCACAGAACTGGATCAAGTGCTCCTCCATTTAGCAGGTGGGCACTTATTCCTCTCAACAACATACTCCACTCAACAGCATGAGCTTCATCATATGTAAACAAGTAATAGAGAAAGGTGTCTCGCAAATCAACCTCCTCTAGGGTGTTTTCATGTGTATGACTACCAATAGGCTCAAAAGCATATGTCATACTATCAAGGAGTGAAACACACCAAGAAGAAGAAGTTACGAAAAAATACACACCACCTTCCTCCTCATCACATTCCTTCCATACAAGGGTACTCTCATCTTTCAAGAAGAGATTTCCATCTTTGGAAGGAAAGGCTTCACACCATAGTGGGTTGCTATAGACAGTATAGTTATTAAGAACTACACTACTCTCAAGATTCACACCACTAGGAGGTACATCACTAGGAGTGAGTTCATCATCTTCAAATAAGACATTGTACTTAAAGAGGGAATGATCAACCATTAGGAAAGAATTAAAACATTCAAGTTCACCCTCAAAAAGACACATATCATTTGTCGAAGCATTTTCGAGCACATGATCTCTATGAGCAAAACAAGCAATTGGATCATCCACAACAGACATTCTCAAAGAGTCACTCTTATTCAAATGATCAACATTATAATTAGTACCACCAAATTGAGGTTTCTTAATCACATTACAAGAACCCTCAACAAGTGAACTACACTCACAATAAGGTTGATCAATACAATTATAACAAGATAATAAACTTTCATTCAAAGCACGGGTGTCAACACTAGGTGGACACAAATTGATCTTGCTATAAGAATCAATTTGGTCATCAATAGGATCAACTAGTGTATCCACACTCTCAACAATCACATTATCAACACAAGGTAAAGAATCAATAGGCTCACTTAAAGACAAACTAACATTCACACTTTGTTCATTTATAATGGCAAAAGTGTTAAGTTTAGCTATTGTACCTTGATCCCCGCAAGAAAGAGCTTCTTCACCTTAAAAGGACACTCCCTTAGAAATGTCCGAACAGCCCACAAGTGTATCCATTGAAAGGGATTCACGAGGATCCTGCAAAAGGAAAGAAATAGAATGAGGAGGGGAAGAGTTAGATGGGTTAGATGGAAACTCATGATCCCTTTGTGTGGCAAGGATCAATGCATTTTCGACTTCCACATCCTCCCTTATCTCTTTATGTTCAGCCAATAACAACTTGGCCTTTCCTTTCAACTTTCTCTTTTCTCCTTCTCCTTGGGCCTCAGCCTCCACATGTCCCTCCTTCTTTTTCCTTTTATCCCTCAACTCATCCATATTTCGATACAACTCTATGACTTGGGATAGTGACATTGGTTTAAGGACATATTTACAACCCATCGACATAACGGTATAGGTGTTGTGCCTTCCATCATGTGTTGATGTGTGGCTGTGTTGCCAAGGCCTCATGAGCAGTACATGACTAGCTTGCATGGGAATCACATCACAAAGTACATCATCTTGATATTTCCCAATTTGAAACTTAAACAATACTTGTTCATGTACCTTCAATTCCTCCTCATTCAACCATTGAAGTGTGTATGGTTTAGCAAGCTTAGTGGTAGGAAGCTTCAAGTAGTTCACCACAGCGGTGCTAGCAAGGTTGGTACAACTTCCACTGTCAATGATCAAGATACATACTTGGCCCTAGATGAGGCACTTGGAGTAGAAGATATTCTCTCTTTGCTCATGATTGATCATGGCCTTCCTAGGTATAGTTCACCTTACCACATACGATGGTAGTGTGAACCCTCTCTCTTTGGCCCAAATCTCATCCTCCACCTTGGTCAGTCTAGAATTCATCACGGATAGATGATGTCTAAACTCAGCGAAGCTTTCATCCAATATCCTCATCATCTGACTCTCTTCAGTAGGAGTCCTCATGGAAGATTCTAAGGTAACCTTTCCCTTTGGTGGGTAGGTTTTGCTTCCGGTTTCCATGGTACCTAGCAATAAGAAAGATTCAACAAAACAACAAACAACAACGTTAGCGTTAGTGAAAATGAACTCACAATCACTCGTGTTTACACACCTTTGATTGCCTCTCAAATTAGTGCGGCTAATGTTGAAGATTGCTTATACTCGGTTGATCACAAAAAGAGCCAATTCTACTCTTGGTTGGAATGGATGTTTGTTTAATGAAAAACGGACGACTCAATTAAAGCAAGCAGACTTGAGTCAAGAAGTTAACATACGGAGTAAAAAGAAAAAAAGCACATAAAGAAAAGCACTAACAAAGAAGTGAATTCAAGAACTAATAGTCAACAAGTAGGTAATTACAAGTTGAAAATCAGTTTAGGATTCTTGAATATGAACTAGAATCAAAAGAAAGGAAACTAATAAATTAGAACCTGAGATGATAGGGGCTATATGACGAGTTTCCCATAGCCAAATAGCCTATTTTCTTCGCCTAAGTTGAAGTTCAGCTCGCCCACTTGAAGATTGACTCACCAAACTCGCCAATCGGACAAGGGAACTCGGCGATCTGAGTGGAAGTTCAGCGATATGCCGAATTGATTCGACGACCAGGGCTTAGCTTGCCGAATTTTCCAGTATCTTCACCAAAATGAGGTCCAACTCGGTGACCTAGCAGCCCAAAGGGAGAGGCGCCGAGTGTAATGGGCGACCCAAGTCGAGATTCACCCAAATTCCTCAAGCTGCACTTGCACAATTCTGAAAATTGACCTGATGTGGTCCCCCACCTTCCTTTGTCCTTTAGGCTTTACCCTTTTAGGTAAATTCCCCTTTTACAAACACTTTTACTCTTTCTCTTTCTTCCCTTTTTGAATCAAACACTTTCTCTTCTGAAGATTCCTTACTTGAAGGTTTGAATGTTCTTCAAGAACTTCAAGAACACTATGAAGACCCAAAAATAAACCCCAAAGATTTTTAGCTCAGAATTTCACAAAATTTGAGATCCAATCTCTCTTAGCTATAGGGAACAAACCCCAATACTTTTTAGCACTCAATTCCTCGCCAAATCTTCCAGATCTCAAAACCCACTTTATCTTCTTCAAAGCTTCTTCAACCAACAATGGTGGATTCTTCAATAGTGATCCAAACCCTTTCAAATCTCAGCCCTAGACTCAAATAAGGTTAGGGAACACTAATCCAACCTTGGAAACTTCAAACAAGACACAAATCATCAAACCCATTTCAGCAATTTGCACAAAAATGTTTTGAACAATTTTTTTTTGTTGCAACAAACCCAAGACTAGAATCGTAGGAACTATACTAAGCTTGGCTCTGATACCAAATAATGTAATTCTCACAAGAAGAATCACAAACAACAGCGGAAACAAAAAAAAAGATAGAAGAAGAGATACAAGAAGAGGAACAATTGGCAACTAAAGGATGTATTAAATCCTAAAACCTTCAATTAGAATCCCTAAACAAGCACCTAATCAAGATTAATAGATAGACACACAAAGAGGAAACAAAAAGCAATCAAAGGGTATTAAACCTAATGACCTCTATCCGTTAATCCTACAATAGCACCTACCTTTTACGAAGACCTCAAGGGAATCGATATCCCAAGCAACCTTCATTTCTAAACAATGTTCAACAAAAGTTTACCAATCTTTCAACACTCACACAAGGAGTTAAATTGATCATTCATCAATATTCAAAATAGACTTTCTAAAATGAAACCCTAAAGGCCTATTTATAGTTTTAGGCATTATTACATAAATGGGACCAAAAGTGACCCAAAATGGGCCAATGGGTGAGCCAAGTCGGGTTCACCTAATGGCTCGGTGATGCACCCAATGAACTCGGAAAGAAACTCTTCTCCTAGACTTGGCTAGGGCTATTGGAACTTTGGGCAGTCTAGGGACCATCGCCCAATCCACTTGGCGATGCGCCAATGGACTTCAGCTCGCCCTTTGTGCAGCTTTCCCTGGTAGCTCCTTGCGACCTTAGGCGATCTTGGAACCCTCGCCAAAGGTTTTGGCGAGTCGCTGAAGGATTCTTCAGCTCACTGAATGGAGCACATCTTCACTTGCTCCTCCTCGCTTTGTTAGGACTCCCACACTCCAAGCTATCATCCAAGCATGGTGTTGCCCAACTGGGAGTTCCTTCAAGGTGCATATGTTCCCATGCAAGGCATGGAACTCCCTCCTTGGCATCCATACATACCAAACAGCCTCTATCCCTGTGAACACTCCATCAAAGCATTGAGGTTCGTGAATAGATAGGCTTGATGTAATATATTTTACATCAACTTTAAACTATGAAGCCATTGTGTGAATATGGAACCATTCTTTGTGTGAGGGAATTTGAACACTATAGTTGAGCTTGAACTTGCATTTGAAGCAAGTATTGTGAGCATGAGATTCGTTGATATTGGTCATTCAATATTTGAATCTTTGAGTACACATTTGATCTTTGCATAAGTAAATTGAGTCTTGTTATGTGCATTCATGATTGAGTCTTATGTAGCACTGTTCGAGACAACCTTTTGAATGACTGGACTTGAGTTTGCTTGATGACAAGAAAAAGTTTAAGTTGGGTTATTGATGAGTCCACAAATTGGACTCATTTAGGGAAAATTTTAATAGAAATTGTGTCCTCAAATGCTTATTTTATCTCAATATCTGATGAAAACTCTTAAGTTTTAGGTATTTGATGTTTGAAGGAAAGCATGGACATTACATCGCAAAAAGATATGAAAAGGTTGAGAAGAACCAAGAAATGAAGGCCTGAGGATCGTCGAGTCCACTTGGCGTGTCGCTGAAGGGTCTTACTTCACCTTTTGTTCCAGTGTGCTGAGCCCTAAAGGAAAGGATCAAGTCGGCGGAGATAGGAGCAGTCGGTGCATCCCCGAGAAGTTCCACGAAGCAGTACCATGTCACCCAATGACCCAGAGTATGACGATGTTGAAGGCTAGTGCAAGACGGCGATGAACTACACCAAAGGGCGAATCGTTGAGTTGATCGGCGATTCCGACTAAAGACGCCGAATGATCCGCTGCAGCACAAATCTGTGAAAACTATAAATACTAGTTAGAGTTGTAGTTTTAGGTGTGGAACAATTATTATAATTTTCATATAGAATAGTACTTTTTGATATTTTTTTCTCTAAGTTTGAGATGGTTTTTAAGACTTGAAGAAAGTGAGGGTTTCATCTCTAAGGATTTGGACTTGGGTCTTTTGGATTCTTCATTCTTGGCCTGTATCAAGACTTAAATCTTCATACCCATTTGAATGCAAACTCGTTTAGGTATAAATTTTTATCTCTTGATGTGTGGCTAAAAACCCCAATTCTTGGTGTGTGATTTAGCGAATATGGGTTAAGATAATTTTTGGGTCTTGCTTGCTGATAGTTTAATCGTAGTTTAATTGTGATTTCGTTTAGTGGTTGTGGATGAATTTAATGAATTTGTAGTTGCAAATACAAGTTTATTTATATGTTTTCGGCTTGCTCGAGAGAGAGTTCGTAAAACTAAGACCACTAAATTGATGGCCTGAGTGGGTCGACATGAGATTCAGCTCGAGAGAGTGAACCCTAGTCCATGTCCACACACTCAGATTGAGAGAGTGAGTGGGTTAAGGCGTAGGCTGGTCTTCACGTGGCAAGTGGGCGTCCGAGAGGAACGCATTTGAAATGGGGTAAGTTGCTCGAGAGAGAGCTTATCCCCCTTAAAGTCTAGCCTAGTCACAATTAATCTATGAATCTTCTATCGCAAGCATGTCCCCAATAATCTAGCTTAACTCGTATTCCCGTCACATCCCGAGGATCCCCTCTCATTACTTAGAAACCCTTGTTTATTTTGATGTTTTTACCTTACTTGTGACAAAAACCCCTATTGTTAATTGACACTCTTGTGTCCCCCTTTAATTTATAATATTTTTACTCGTTAATGTCTTTAACTACGACTAGTTAGAACTAAGTTTTAATTTTCTATTAATTCTCAAAACCACTCTCTTGGGAACGATCCCAACCCTTGGTTGGGTTACTAAACTATTGTATGATCGTACACACCTGCATCGGAAGTTGTGTCTTGAATATGCAAACATCAGCTAACAACACTTTACCTGTGATTGGCTGCAGATTTGAATAATGAACATGTTCAAGCTGTGATCAAAGTGTTGATTAGGTATAAAAGGGTCATTGGGTGGACCATTGCTGACATCATCGGGATACCTCCAGGTATATGCACCCTTAAAATTCAACTTGAGGAGGACTACAACCCAAGCATTGAACACCAACAGAGGCTAAACCCACCTATGCAAGAGGTGGTCAAAAAGGAGACCATCAAGTGGTTAAATACGGGGGTGGTGTACCCTCTTTATGACAGTCACTGGGTCAGTTCAGTGCAATGTGTGCCCAAAAAGGGCGGTATGACTGTGTTGCAAACGCCAAGAATGAGTTGGTCCCGCAGAGGCCAGTCACTGGATGGCGAGTGTGCATGTATTATAGGAAGCTAAACAAGTGGACCTTGAAGGATCACTTCTCGATGCCTTTTATGGACCAGATGCTTGACAGGTTGGCTGGAAAAGGGTGGTACTGCTTCTTAGATGGATACTCTGGATACAACCAGATATCGATTGCTCCTGAGGATCAGGAAAAGACCACCTTTATATGTTTTTATGGCACCTTTGCATTTAAACGTATGCCATTTGGACTATGTAATGCACCAATAACTTTCTAGTGGTGCATGATGTCTATCTTATCAGACATGGTGGAGGACACTCTAGAAGTCTTCATGGATGACTTTTCAGTGGTAGGTGATACCTTAAATGATTGTTTTCTTAATCTTAGAAGGGCCTACAGAGATGCGAGGAGGCCAACCTAGTGCTGAACTAGGAGAAATGACTTTTCAGGGTCAAGGAAGGCATAGTCCTTGGGCATAAGGTGTCACAAAAGGGGATAGAGGTCGACAAGGCCAAAATTGAGGTGATTGAAAAGTTGCCTCCACCTATTTGTGTGAAGGGTGTTTGGAGTTTCTTAGGACATGCCGGATTTTATAGGCGTTTCATCAAGGACTTCTCCAAAATTGCACACCCCATGTGCAAGCTTTTGGAGAAGGAGGTGAAATTCATTTTTGATGAGGCATGTCTTAGAGCCTTTGAATTCTCGAAGGAAAAGCTAATTTTTGCCCCCGTGATCATTGGCCCTAATTGGGTTGAGCCATTTGAGGTAATGTGTGATGCTAGTGGTACTACTTTAGGAGTTGTGTTGGGGCAGAAGCGCAATAAGATGTTCCATCCAATTTACTATGCTAGTAAGTAACTAAATAGAGCACAGTGAAATTACACAGTCACTGAACAAGAACTACTGGCAGTGGTGTATGCTTTCGAGAAATTCAGAGCTTACTTACTGGGTGCTAGAGTGATAGTCCATACGGATCATGCAACTCTGAGATACCTCATGGCAAAGAAAGATGCCAAGCCAAGGTTAATCAGATGGGTATTACTTCTTCAGGAGTTTGATTTTGAGGTCAAGGATATGAGAGGTTGTGAGAACCAGGTGGCTGATCACCTATCTAGGTTAGAGGCTGAAAATAAAGAGGGGTGTGAACTAGAAATCAATGATGAATTCCCAGATGAGCAGGTATTGGCTGCAACTCTTGATCTTATTCCTTGGTTTGCTGATTTTGCTAACTTTCTTGTTAGTGATTTGATGCCTGAGGGGCTGACATTTCAGCAAAGAAAGAGGTTCATACATGATGTGGGTAAGTATTTTTGGGATGAACCTTATCTGTACAGGGTGTGTGCTGATAACATCATCAGGTGATGTATCCCTGAAGCTGAGATGTTGCATATTCTAGAAGCCTGTCAATCCTCTCCGGTAGGTGGTCATCATGGAGGTGCTCGGACAGCCCACAAGATACTTCAGTGTGGGTACTACTAGCCCACAATTCATCAGGATGTGATGGACATAGTAAGGAGTTGTGATGTGTGCCAGTGGCAATGAGCCATCTCTCGGTGCCATATGTTATCCATGACACCTATTCTGGAGGTGGAGTTGTTTGATGTGTGGGGCGTCGATTTCATGGGCCCATTTGTGAGCTCCTATGGGTAGAAATACATATTGGTGGTAGTGGACTATGTGTCCAAATGGGTCAAGGTAGTCATTTTTCCTGTGAATGATGGCAAGAATGTTGCTGGTTTTCTGAAGAAGAATATCTTCTCAAGGTTCGGCACACCCAGAGCTATTATCAGTGATGGCGGGTCCTATTTCTACAATAAGGTATTCAATTATCTTTTGACTAAATATGGAGTTAAACAACACAAGGTAGCAACACCTTATCACCCACAGACCAGTGGACAAGTGGAGCTCTCCAACAGAGAAATTAAAGCAATTCTGGCTAAAACGGTGAATTCCAACAGGACAGATTGGGAACGGAAGTTAGATGATGCTCTATAGGCATATCGGACAGCTTTCAAGATGCCTATTGTTATGTCGACATATCAATTGGTGTTTGGAAAGGCATGTCATTTGCTAGTTGAGCTTGACCACAAAGCACTATGGGCTTTGAAGAAGCTGAACCTTAGTTAGAGCGAAACTTCAAACCTGAGATTGGATCAGATCAATGAGATGGATGAGTTTCGTCTGAGAGCCTATGAGAGCCTATGAGAGGTCTGCATTGTATAAGGAGAGGATGAATCTATATCATGACAAGCATATTGAGAAAAGAAGCTTCACTCCTGGTGATTTGGTATTATTTTTCAACTCCAGGCTTCGTTTGTTTCAAGGAAAATTGATATCCAAATGGTCTGGACCTTTTAAGGTAATGCATATGTTTCAGTCGGGTGCTATTGAGCTTGAAAATAAAAAGGGTAAAAGGTTCAAGGCCAATGGTCAGCGAATCAAGGCATACTTGGGTATTCCAAAAGAAGGGAAGATAGTTGAAGAATGTAAACTTGATGAAGTCTGAGTAATCAAGTAACATACATCGCGCCGCGACATTAAATTGTGCGCTGCTTGGGAGGCAACCCAAGATGTAATTGTAATAGGTATTTTCCTTTTTCCTTATTTTTCTTTGTTTTTTATAGAGTCACTGTGTGTTGATGTGTGCAGAAGAGACTAGGTTAAAAATTGCACGAACTGGGTGCAGACAACTCTTCACGATCAACCTCACGAACTGTGGTGCCCTTCACGGTCCGTCAATCTTAGCATCAACCTAAGGAAGCTACTGGAAATTGCAAGAAAAAGGTTTATGGAAGGGTTCACGGTCCGTCGTCTACAACCAGGTCTTACAATACCCGACCCAACCCGGGATGACATAAAAATTAAAAGAATGGTATATGTGATTCCTAAGCGCCAAAGGTCGAGGTTTTTCCTCTTATTCTCTTCCATAACGGTTCTTAAAGGGTTAAAAATGGTTCCCATCATCCACCCATCCTTAATTCATCTGAAAATCAAAACCCTAGTTATATTTTGCTAAGGAATTCAAGTTCAAGTTCATCTTCTTCCTTTTGCGTGAAACTTTCCTCTAATTCCAAGTAAGTTCTGATTATCCCTTGTTTTAATTTTGATCTTATCTAAAAACAAGTTAGAATTACTTTGATTTAGTTGAATGTAGCATGATCATGTGATGAACAAGCTTTGTTGATCAGAACTGGTTGTGGGTTTTGTCTAAATTGGGTGTAATCTCATGTGGGGTGGTTGAATTTGTGTAGGGATACTGTTGATGTGTAGGTACGTGTTTGGTTGGATGAGTATTGTGTTTGTTGGCAGTGTGCTTGTTGAAATTCAGTGATGTTAATAGTCTCATTGTGATCCTGTGTAAAAATGGGGATACCTACTTGTTGTGGATAAGATGAATTGATATTTTTCACGTATGGATTGATCGAAGTTGGATGAAACTGGTTGTTGAGAGTCATGGGTTAAATGAATTCTTTCGTAATAATGTGTGCATAGGTTTCATAATTGTGCTACAATTGGCTAACATTAGGCATAAATATTTGTCAGAGGAGAAGACCACTGAAAAAGGGCCAAGTGTAAGTCCACGATGGGCTTCACGGACCGTAAGATCAACTACGGGTCGTGAAACCACTCGTGGACCACACTTGGCCAAAGAGGAGTTCATTGGGGAGGATCATGAATGTCTTCACGGACCGTGAAGCTGTTCGTGATCCACTCCACTCTACAGTCCCACACAGTATAACTATTGTTCATGAGTGTCTTCATTGACCGTGGTACCTACCACGGCCCGTGGGATCTCTCGTAGAGTTTACTTATTTCTGTATAATTCAATTTTTGTAATTTTATTTATGTTTCATCTTTTGATTCGGTGGCCCTTCCCAATGATAGATTGGGTGACGATATTCTTAAGGCAAGGCGTTACAATGTAATTACACAGAGGATGTCTGAGTACCCGATAGTGTGTCATTTTATTAACTTGCATAACTAATGAGTTTTGTAATTCTCAGGTACTATGGCTCCCTGAAGAAAGAACGCAACCAAACCTGCTCCACCCACTACTTCTCAATCAGAAGGTCATAAGGACTCTTAGTCTAGTAGTTCTGAGGTGTAAATAAATGTCACACATGAAGATCACCCACCTCGATCTACTAGATCCAGAACAACGAGGGCCATTCTCCATGTCACTCCTCCCCAATCTGAAGAGGAAGGTAGTCATTCTGGTAGCGGTAAAGAATCGGGTAGTGAATCTAATGCTGGTTCAAGTAGCCAGTCTGTTGATAATTTGGGAGGTAGTGCAGAGTCTGAAAGTGGTTCTTAGGAAGATGCTACCACCTCTCCACCTGCGGTAAATACAGAAGCTGAAACTGGAGTACGGGAGGAGGCATATGCTATATATGAGGATATAGAGATCACTATTGATGATACCATGGTGTTGTATGTGAACATCCATGAACTTGATCCTGCAGCGAGACCGCGGCTGATTGACTCTTTCTGTTCCATGTGGACCGTGAACCGGTCCAAAGAATTCTTCAACAATGGTATTGTGACAAAAAATGGCAGCTTCAAGAAGCGATAAATCATGCCTGAGACTAGGGTGGTAGTGTCTGATATCAAAGCATTCCCCGACATATATCGTACATTTCAGTTTCTTCAGTTCAACTGGATGAACAATGCACCTGGAGAATACTCTAGCCACCTGGCCAAAGAGTTTTTTTCATCTTATGCAGCTACACTGATGAACTCGCTGCGGAAACAGAGACAACGAAACGTGGCCAGAAAGACATTGCCATTACCTGGGGTCCACTAAACTCAATTATAGTTCAGGGCAAATCGATAGATATCTCTGAGGCCACTATTAACAGGATGTTGCATGGTCCGAAATACACTGCACCAGCTTCAGTTGGCCTTTTTGAGGGCCAAAATCATCAAGTCACCAGTGATACTACTATGGAGATTCAGAGTTCTCAAGAGAGGGTCTTGTGCTAGAACACAAGGAAAATTGTCATAGATGGGGAGAATGCAGTTTGGGTCACAACAACGCCAACACTTATTACAAAAGCTTCACTGTTTTTTCCAACCAAGGTTTGGTGGGTTTTTGTCCGTGCGCAATTGAGACCGACAGCTATTAATAACACTTTGTCTCCTTCACTGGCTTCTGTGGTAGCGTGCCTTATGGTTGGTTATGCGGTAAGTGCGAGGCGGATCATAGCGACTGATTAACGTATCAAGGCATTTCATCCAATACTAAATGCCAACGATTGTTCGTCAGTTTAATAACCCAACTACGTGAGTTGGGGTCGATACCACAGGGGTAGTACTTTCTTCAAATTCAATAATAAAAGTACAATGACAACCTCTTCAATCAAACAATTCTTGCACAATTAATGTTCAAATCTCAAATATCAAGTTTTCCTTATCAATCCCAAATTTACACTTGAACACAAACAATCAAATATTAGAGTAAAGCTTGGGGAATTGATCAGCCAATTATTGAATCTCAATGAAGTAGATAAACGGTACTGCTCATAATGGGATAATTTGTTGTGGGTAGGTCGAACCCTAAATAAAGAAACTTTCTCTTGAACAATTACCTTTTCTATGTTGAATTCTCTCTAACTTCAACACCAATTGAAAGAAGCGCAGCTCTTTACCCTCATCAAATCCACTCTTTCGAGCTGAATACAATGGATTGATCACTTGTTTCACTCTCTCAAATTGAAACCAAGGAAACCCACTACTAAGGACGCTAAGATTGTCACCTTAGTTCCACACCTCTCTCTCGAGCAAGTGCACAACACTGAAATTGATACATGAAGTTGCGCAATTCAACCTCGAAACACATCAACAACTTAAACACACTTCAAATTAACACCATTTTTGCAACTAACAAACACCCACTAAGTAAATTCAACAATTGGCTTCATGATCAAAACCCCAAGTAAAGGGTTTTAGCCACTCATCTCAAAAATGAGAGAATCGAAATCAATTATCACTCCCATAGTTGGGTACAAAATAAGAATTATAGATGAAAATCAATTGATAATCTCCTCTCTTACAAAATCTCTCTCAAAATCTTGCTAAAATCACTTACTAAACCCTTCGGTAGTTTTTTCTCTCTAAGTAATTCCTTCCTTCTGTTCTGAATGCCTTTCTCTCTCTAGTCAAAACTAATTTAAACAAGTCTGAATTGTCACTGCTTATGACCACTCAGCAAAGTAAGTCGGGTGTCGCTGACAGATCGGTGAATCGCCGATTGTTCTTCATCTCGCCTTTAATTTTCGCTTTTTCTTGGTCTGGCTACTTTAACTTTAGGCGATCCAGGTTGGGATCGCCGAATGACTCTACGATTCACCCTTTGTCCTTCCATCTCGCCCATCAGTACTTTCTTGAATCTTCTTTAGCAATTTTGGCGATCTGGTTGTCCTTCGCCGACTAGATCAGTGATACGCCGAATATAGTTGCTGCTTGCCAAATTCACCCTAATTTTAGCTCCAGCATTCTGTAAATTTAGGCGGTATCTTGGCGGTTTGGCGATTCGCTGAATGATATTGGCGATTCGCCGAATGTCATCATTGATCATTAGGTCTTCATTTCTTCCTTCCTTCAGCTTACCTTGTTCCTTTTTTTCCCAATAGTGTCCATTTTTTGTCTCTAAATCCAAATACCTGAAACTCAAGGATTTACATCAGTTATTGAGATAAAATATGCATTCGAGGACACTAAATTTATGTAAATAAAGCCCTAAAAGAGTCCAAATTGTGGACTCATCAACACCCCCAACTTAAACTTTTTCTTGTCCTCAAGTTCAGCAGTTCAACAAGGATGTCTCAAATAGTGCTTCACAAGACTCAATCATGAATGCACACAGAAAGACTCAACTTAATCATGCAAGGGTCAATTGTGTACTCAAAGATTCAAGTTGTGACTCACCATTACCAAAGAATCTCAAGTTCACTATACTTTCTTCAAATGCAAGTTCAAGCTCAACAAAGGTATTCAAATTCCCTTACACAAAGAATGATTCCATATTCACACTTAATGGTTCAATCATTTAAAGTTTTGAAATCAAGATCAACACTCACACTCACAAAGATAAACACAATGCATGATTTCACCCATAGGTTTGCCCTTATTTTCCAATCGACTTTTTGTTTCAGCTCATTCAAGATCAAAAAGGTCTTTTTAAGGCTTGTACTGAGGCTGAGTGTAAAGGTATGGTCATTTAGGCTCAATGGTTTCTATACTCATGAAATTTAATGTGAACAACACTTTCTTTCCTTTTCTTCATCATTTTCATTCAAGCTCAAAAGTCACCTCCTATTCATCTCTTCCATGGACCGTTGGAAATCTCATTTTCTTTGTATTTTCACAATTTTATTCCATAACTTTTTCTTTCTTTGCTTTTTCAATCTTTTCTTCTTTTTTTCTCCCTTTTTTTTATACGAAGGGGTTCCATTTTTCTCAAAATATGAGCAAAGGGGACTTCTTTGCATTTTCTTGGTTTACCTTTTCTTTTCACCACACCCCCAACTTAGGCTTTTGGCCTAAGTTGACTATTCCAAAAAATCACAAATCATGAGGATTATGGGTAATAGATCAAGAAAGGTTAAGCTTTCATCAAGTTTCTTCCAAGAAAAGGTCAAGGTTCAAAGGGTGCTCAAAAGGGGTTCACACACTCAAACGGTAGGCCACAAAAAGAGGTATAATGTCAAATTGTTTCACACTCTTTAAAGTTGCCTAAGATCATCTCAAGAAATTTGCTTCACTTAGTTAACCGGACTAACTGGGCAAATTCTAGGTGTCATCATACATGGTTCATGGTAAGTTCATCACACAAGACATTGACACCAATGTCAAAGCAAGACTCCACACTTTCGCTAGTGTGCAATACTCATCACAAGAGACTCAATTAGGTACTTGGCTAGTCACCACGAGATGCAAAGAGTTTACATATTGACTATGCAACTTCATTTGACCTCATCGTAGCCGCACATTCATGTTTGTTCGATTATAAGCACTATTCGAGTCATCGGTATTGATCAAAACCGATGCTCAAATTTGCAAAAGAAAAGCCTCATTCATCACAGGCAATGAGTGTCAAAATGAGGAGGAGGTTCGCTGAGAACACAGAGTAAAATCCACACCCCCACCAAAAGTAGTCTACATTATCCTCAATGTGGTAGAGAGCGGGCATTCACCGCAAATAAAATAAAATAGGAATAATCAATAAAAACTAACAAGAAATGAAAACAATCTAGTGTGTAAACAAGTAGAGCAGGGTAACGAGGAATCTTCACTAAATGCCCAGTTGGCGATGGAGTGAAACGGTCACTGAATGCTTCGGCGGTGCGCCTAATGTTCTTCATATCGCCCTTCGTTCAAGTAAAATGCACTTCTAGAGAAGGCAAATCAGCAAAGATATAGGGATCGGCGATCCGCATAATGAGCTCAGAGCATCGCCGGTCGATCTTTGAGGGACGTTGTCAGCGTTGACTAGAAAGGGCGAGGAAAGTCGGGTCGCCTAAATACATCGATGAGACACCGACTGGTGAAGGTATCCCGCCGAATATTCCAGAGTCTCAGCCTCAATTTTGAGATCCATAAGGCGAACCAAATCGTGCTCGCCGAAATGGTTTGGCGATTCACCAAGAGTACTTTGTCTCGCTCATGATCCCACTCCTGCAAAATCAACACACATTATTTAAAACACTAACACTTGGGTTGCCTCCCAAGAAGCGCCTTATTTAACATCGTGGCACGATGTGGAAATGTTCTCAAGCATCTTCCAGGTACACCACCTCAATCAAAGAAATCTCTTGGCATTCTCCAAAGTATAATTTCAATCGTTGCCCATTCACCTTAAACGCAGGTCCCTCTTGACCCTCAACTTCTATGGCACCATTGGTGAATACTCTTATTACTCTAAATGGTCCTGAGTCTAAGTCGGGAGTTGTATAGTAACACCCAATCTCCCATCTTAAACTCTTTTTTAAGTATTTTTGTGTTGTGCCACTTCTTCATCTTTTCCTTGTAGAAAGCTGAACTTTCGTAAGCTTTAAACCTGAATTCGTCCAATTCGTTTAACTGTTCTACTCTTTTTTTTAAGGTTTTTGTCCAGTCCAAATTATGAGCTTTTAATGCCCATATTGGTTTGTGTTCTAACTCGACTGGTAGATGGCAAGACTTCCCAAAAACTAACTGATACGAAGACATACCGATTGGAGTTTTGTAAGTGGTGTGATACACCCATAGTGCGTCATCAAGCTTTCGAGACCAATCAGTCCTATTAGCATTCACTGTCTAAGCCAGGATGCTCTTGATTTCTCGGTTTGATACTTCAACTTGACCGCTTGTTTAGGGATGATATGGAGTTGCTACTTTGTGTTTCATCCCATACTTACTTAATGCATCTGAGAACTATTTGTTGCAAAAATGGGAACCACCATCACTGATAATAACTCGAGGATTACCAAATCTAGCAAAGATGTAGCGTTTAAGAAATTGAACCACACTTTTCCCTTCGTTGTTTGGAAGTGCAACAACTTCTACCCATTTAGAAACATAATCTACTGCCACCAAGATGTATTACCAAAGGAACTCACAAATGGGCCCATGAAATTGATTCCCCAAAAATCAAATAGCTCGACTTCCAAAATGCGAGTAAGGGGTAACTCGTGTCTTTTAGATACTCCACCTTGGTTCCGACATTGGGCGCATTTCTTCGCAAATTCATGTGCATCTTTGTAGAGGGATGGCCAGAAGTATCCACTTTGGAGGACTTTAGTGGTTGTACGCACTCCACTATGATGGCCCCCAACCGGTGAAGCATGACAAGCATGGAGAATGTCCACCGCCTCTTCTTCCGGAACACACCGTCTGATGATATGATCCGCACACTTTCGAAACAAGTATGGTTCATCCCAAAAGTACTTTTTAATGTCAAACATGAACCTCTTTTGTTGGTAGAAGTTCAGCTCATCCGGTATTAATCCGCACACTATGTAATTGGCGAAATCTGCATACCAAGGAGTTTTTTTGAGAGTTATTGCAAACACTTGTTCATCGGGGAAGGAATCGTCTATGTCAACCTCAGGCACATCATTCTCCTTGCCCTCTAACCTGGATAAGTGGTCAGCCACCTGATTTTCGCAACCTATTCTATCTTTGACCTCAAAGTCATATTCTTGCAATAGGAGCACCCATCTTATCAACCTTGGTTTTGTATCCTTCTTTGCCATTAGGTAACGGAGTGCAGCATGATCAGTGTGAACAATTACTTTAGTGCCTAACAAGTACATCCGGAATTTCTCAAATGCATAGACTACCGCAAGCAACTCTTGTTCCGTCACGGTATAATTACGTTGAACACTGTTTAGAGTCTTGCTTTGCCTAATAAATTGGGTGAAAAAGTTTATTGCGTTTCTGCCTCAACACAACACCCAATGTCGTTCCACTTGCATCACACATTACTTCGAAAGATTCTGACCAATCAGGACTGATAATGATTAGGGTCGATACTAATTTTTCCTTCAAGCACCGGAAAGCCATCATACAAGCATCATCAAAATGGAATTTCACTTCTTTCTCTAATAGTTTGCATAAAGGATGTGCAATCTTTGAGAAGTCTTTGATAAACCTCCGGTAGAAACCAACATGTCCTAAGAAACTACGAACCCCCTTTACCGAAATTGGTGGTGGCAATTTCTCAATAACTTTAACATGTGCTCTATCAACCTCCAGCCCCTTTTGCGACACCTTGTGACCAAGTACTATTCCTTCTTTAACCATGAAGTGACACTTTTCCCAGTTGAGGACCAAGTCTGTTTCCACACATATTTGGAGAACTTGTCCTAACTGTACCAAGCATGTCTCAAAGGTATCACCCACAACTGAGAAGTCATCCATAAATACCTCCATTGAATCTTCTACCATGTCAAAAAAAATCAATAGCATGCAATGTTGGAAGGTTGCTGAGGCATTGCATAACCCAAAGGGCATCTTTTTAAAGGCAAAAGTTCCATAGGGACATGTCAAGGTGGTTTTCTCTTAGTTCTCCAGTGCGATGGAGATTTGGTTGTAACCGGAATACCCATCTAAAAAGCAGTACCGACCCCTCTTTAATAGCCTGTCAAGCATTTGATCCATGAACAGCATAGGAAAGTGACCATTTTCAGTCCACAAATTTAACTTTCACTAATCCATGCATACTCTCCACCCGGTCACCGGTCTAGTCGGCACAAGCTCCCCCTTTTCATTTGGGACTACGGTCCCATTTGCTATCTGTAATAGGGTAGATCACACCTGCGTCCAACCACTTGATGATCTCCTTTTTTACCACTTCTTGCATTGGTGGGTTCAATCTCCGCTGATGCTCAACACTAGGCTTACACTCATTATCAAGCTGGATTTTGTGAGTACAAATATTGGGAGGGATTTCCACTATATCAGCGATGGTCCATTCTATAGCTTTTATATGTTTTCACAACACTTCAAGGAGCAATTTCACCTGCCATTAAAGCAAATCAGTTGCAATGATCACCGGTAAAGTGTTATTTACCCCCCCAAGAAAGCATATCGGAGATGAGAGGGATGTTCTTTCAATTCCAGATTAGGTGGTTCTTCTGTTGATGGCTTTGTGGGAGGAATCTCTCTAATTTTTAGGTCAATATCCAATTTGACTGGAGTCTTTGAATACCCTCCTAAACCTGTCAAAGTAGCTACTACCTCCTCATAGCCCTGAGTTTTGGATTCATCATAATTAGCAAGTACAACTTCAAGGGGTTCATTCATGCACATCAAATGACTTACACTAGCTACCGCCTCATCGATAATATCATCAGTAGTCACCACGTGAATATCACTTGGATGTTTCATGGATTTGCAATTATTGAAAGTTACTTCATCTTCGTTCACCCGAAACCTCAATTCTTCACTTTCAACATCCACCAATTCTCTCTCAGTTGCTAAGAATGGCCTTCCCAAAATAATGGGAATTTCAACATCTATTTCACAATCTAAAATAACAAAATCAGCCAAAAAATATGAATCGATCGACCTTTACCAAGATGACATAAAGTATCCCCACGGGATATTTGATTGAACGGTCTGCTATCAATAGTCTCATTGAGGTTGCTTTCGGTTCACCCAATCCAATTTGTTTGTATATCGCATAGGGCATTAAGTTGATGCTTGCTCCTAGGTCACATAAAGCTTTAGTGAATTTGAGCATGCCTATGGTGCACGGAATGGTAAAAGCCCCGGGATCTTCCCTCTTTTCGATCAGCTCCTTAGTCATAATTGTACTGCAATTATGGGAAACTTCAATTGTCTCAAAATCCAAACTCCTCTTCTTCGTGACCAACTCTTTCATGAACTTGGCGTATCCCGACATTTCCAACAATGCTTCCATAAGGGGAGGTTGATTGATAGTGTCTTGAGCACTGCCAAGAACTTCTTGAACTTCTCATTTTCATTTTTCTTCTTTAAACGTTGGGGAAATGGTGGAGGTATTTTGGGCAAAGGTTGCATGACTTTTGGAATTTGAACGTGTTGTTCCACTTCCTTTTGTGGTTCTTTGGCAAGGTTTTGATGAATAAGCAACTCTTGTTCCTCCATGCCTTCACCTTCTGCATGCTTTTGAGCATCTTCATTTCCCATCACATTACCTATTGCTACCTTTCCGCTTTGAGTAACCACAGTCAGCCCTCTATCGTCATCTTCTATCATTATCTTTGGTTTCAACTGAGCTGATAATAAACTCAGTTGTCCTTCAAGTGTCTTGATGGCATCGGTATGAGAGTTCACTTTACTGTTCAATGATGAAAAGTCATATTTCATCCCTTTCAACAAATCATCCAAACCTTCAACTTTGTCAAGTATGCGTGACAACAAGTCATTCACCCGGGGACTGCTTGCATTACCTTTTGATTTTGGGCTTTCACTTGAGTGAGTATGGTTTTCCTCGTAATCATCTTCCCTTATCCAATAATCATTTTGCTCAGCCCAATCTTGATAGTATATCCTTTGTCCTTCTCTCTTATGATAGTTCCAACCTTGATTTCTGCCTCACTGTAGAGAGCGTGGGTGGAAACCCTCCTCATATCTCTTGGAGTTCCAACCTTGATTCTCCCCCGGCCTTGAGTAACCGGAAGAAGAACCCTCCTCAACTTTAAACACCCCACATGTCTCCTTTATGTGCTCTTGTAGAACTTCCATTTGGGTCAACATATTCTTGATGTTTTCATCCTTCTCTTTCTCTTTATCAAGTTGCACTTGCGTTATTCTAAAATGAAATGGAGACACTTGATCCTCTTTGGTGTACCATGCTTGGTTTATTCTAGTCATGTCATCCAGAAGAAACGAAGCTACCTCAAATGATTGTAACATTCTTCCTCCTCATACCAATTGATCAGCCACTCCTTTATTAACCGAGTCGAGACTCCAGTAGAAATATTGCAGTAACAAATCATTCGGTAGCCCATGAGTTGGGCAATTAAGTAGGAGCTTCTTGAATCTCACCCACGTTTCATGGATGGGTTCCCCCTCCCGTCACTTGAAGCTTTGAATTTCGTCTCTAAGTTTCATCATCCTTGATGGAGGAAAGAATCTTGTGTTAAATTCTATAACCAGCTCCTCCCATGATGTGATGGAATTGTTTGGTAACTCGGCTAACCACTTATTAGCGTCTCCCGTTAAGGACAGTGGAAATAACCGTAGCCGAGTTGACTCTTGTGACACACTATTGAATGCAAAAGGGCTGCAAACCTCTATAAAGTTTCTCACATACTCATGTGAGTTTTTGTGATCTAGTCCTCCATATAGCCCCCTCATTTGGAGAATATGAAGAGTTGTGCTAGTGACTTCAAACATCGCATTCTCATCAGTTTGTGGGATGCAAATTACACCCATTCCACCCGATTGAGTTGGGTTGTAAACACTATTGATGTCGTCTATACCATCTCGATGACCTTCTTGGCTGTCATTCATCTTTTCCTCACTCAAGCTCACTTCTACGTAGTCCAACCAACACTTACACAAAGCAGCCAAAACTAATTCAACTACAACCAACGAATTTGAGAGTGTCAAATCTTCAATCAAAGAATTCTAAGTAACGCTACTCCCCGGCAGCTGTGCCATTTTGATTAACGTATCAAGGCATTTCATCCAATACTAAATGCCAACAATCGTTCGTCAGTATAATAACCCAACTACATGAGTTGGGGTCAATCCCACAAGGAGTAGTACTTTCTTCAAATTCAATAATAAAAGTACAATGACAACCTCTTCAATCAAACAATTCTTGCACAATTAATGTTCAAATCTCAAATTTCAGTTTTTTCCTATCAATCCCAAATTTACACTTGAACACAGACAATCAAATATTAGAGTAAAGCTTGGGGAATTGATCAGCCAATTATTGAATCTCAACGAAATAGATAAATGTTACTTCTGATAATGGGATAATTGTTGTGGGTAGGTCGAACCATATATAAAGTAACTTTCTCTCAAACAATTACCTTTTCTATATTGAATTCTCTCTAACTTCAACACCAATCGAAAGAAGCCCAGCTCTTTACCCTCATCAAATTCACTCTTTCGAGCTGAATACAAAGGATGGATCACTTGTTTCACTCTTTCGAGCTGAAACTAAGGAACCCCACTACTAAGGATGCTAAGATTGTCACCTTGGTTCCACACCTTTCTCTCGAGCAAGTGCACAACACTGAGATTGATACACGAAGTCACGCAATTCAACCTCGAAACACAACAACAACTTAGACCCACTTCAAATTAACACCATTCTTTGCAACTAACAAACACCCAATAAGTAAATTCAACAATTGGCTTCATGATCAAAACCCCAAGTAAAGGGTTTTATCCACTCATCTCAAAAATGAGAGAATCAAAATCAATTATCACTCCCATAGTTGGGTACAAAATGAGAATTATAGATGAAAATCAATTGATAATCTCCTCTCTTACAAAATCTCTCTCAAAATCTTGCTAAAATCACTCACTAAACCCTTTGGTAGTGTTTTCTCTCTAAGTAATTCCTTCCTTCAGTTCTGAATGCCTTTCTCTCTTTACCCAAACTAATTTAAACAAGTCTAAATTGCCACTGCTTATGACCACTCGGCGAAGTAAGTCGGGTGTCGCTGACAGATCGGTGAATCACCGATTGTTCTTCATCTCGCCTTTAATTTTTGCTTTTTCTTGGTCTGGCTACTGTAACTTTAGGCGATCCAGGTCGGGATCGCCGAATGACTCCGTGATTAGCCCTTTGTCCTTCCAACTCACCCATCAGCACTTGCTTGAATCTTCTTTAGCACTTTTGGCGACCTGGTTGTCCTTCGCCGACTAGATCAGTGATACGCCGAATATAGTTTTTGCTTGCCTAATTCACCCCAATTTTAGCTCCGGCATTCTGTAACTTTAGGCGGTGTCTTGGCGGTTTGGTGATTTGGCGATTCCCCGAATGACATCATTGATCACCAGGTCTTCATTTCTTCTTTCCTTCAGCTTACCTTGTCCCTTTTTTTCCAATAGTGTCCATGCTTTGTCTCTAAATCCAAATACCTTAAACTCAAGGGCTTACATCAGTTATTGAGATAAAATATGCATTCGAGGACACTAAATTTATCAAAATAAAGCCCTAAAAGAGTCCAAATTGTGGATTCATCAGCGACTGAGATGTGAGATAGGGCACTGAATGAGAGGGACGGATTTCCATTTCCCTGTCTGATAGGGAAATTATGTCGACAAACGAACATTCCCCCAAACAGGTTGGTTGACAGATGGGCTGAAGCATCCAAACTCACCCAAGTTTCTAAAATCAAAGATGTCGCGAACCATCTCTTTGGTGCAAAAGCTAGAGTTGTGGGTACTTTGGCGGTTGTTCCTCACGTACCAATCGACATCCCACAGGCTGATAGAGGTCAAGAACAGAGAGAGTCATCACGGCCTTCCACAGAGGCACCACCACCATCAGCTTTCGCGTCATCGGATCCAGGTACCTATGTCACTATTACTATGATTTTTCTTGATAAATTGGTTGCAGATCAGCGCCAAACCAGGACCTTGGTCGACCAGATTGTAAACCGGATGCCTCAGCTAATGGAAAGGGATGTGTTATCTGTGAAGAAAGAGATTAAAGATGAGATGCGGAAGGAGCTGGTTGTCTTAAAAGACATGATGGATGGTTTGGAGAACCTTGTCCAGGATCGATTCCAGGTCGTTGGTTCAGTAGATACTAAAGAGTTCAAAGCATAATTAGTCGAGATGCGAACTCAGGTTTCTAAATTGGTTGAAAATCCAGTACAGGTGCCCACTCCGGTCATGCCAGAGTCGTTGATCTAATTGCTAAATCAAGCACCCTCCACACAATCACTTGACGGGTTTTGGGGTGAACTACCCAAGAGTAAGTCCGGCAAGAGAAAACACAGAGCCAGAGAATCTGATGAGGAGATACCTACTGACCTGTCCAGAGAGGGAAGAAGGGAAGAAAAGAAAGCCCGCAAGGCATCAAGGAAGGCAGCTAGAGAAAAAAAAGCACTTGAGAAACAACAGCGAGATGTCATGTTAGCTGGAGCTTCTGGTAGCAGAGTACCTGGCCCAGCGAGTGGTAGCTAGCCTGATCATGTGTTGAGTTCTAAGAGTTCACCCATTGATAAGGGTGCCGACGCTGATTCGACTACCGGCGCCTAGAGAGTCGTAGGTATGACCCCTCCTCACAGCCCTATTTTGTTTTCTCTGTTGACTTTGAGGGCAAAGTCCTTTTTTGGGGAGGGGGTGGTGAGCAACCTGCCATTCTAAGCTGTTAGAATGAATGGAGGTTGACTCTGTGCTATGAAAACTGGTCTTGTGTTTGTGTTTGTGTTTGTGTTTGTATGTTGAGATGTGCATCACCTATTCTGTGAAAAAAAGGAGGACCTGAATCTGAAATTTGACTGTTAGGATCTTTAGATGACATCTTAGATACTTACATGTTGAGCATTGCTAGTCTAATCAATAAATTGGTGAACCAAGAAACTGGATAATGTGACTCTGTGTCATGTGTGTCTGAAAGTTTTGCCTGAAGTCTAACGCTAGGAGCAGAAACTAGAACTTGCATGAGTAGTCTTGCTTAGATCTGACAATAACCAGATAGAAAGGATCAATAGGCCATTTTTGTTAAGCCATTAAAAATCCAAAAATAGAACAACCAAATAAAAAGCTTACCACTTGAACCCGATTTGAGCCTGAAAATCAATCTTTTTTCTTACCTAGTAAATATCATATCCTTTGGTCTCCGAAGATACGATGTCACAACTCAGGCCAAAAGCCTAAGTTGAGGGTGATTGCAATCCGAGCACAAAAGAAGAAGTGAAAAAGAAGGTTCAACCAGTGAGCTGAGTGCATATAAAAAATGCATATAAAAAAAAGTGTAAAGAAAAGAAAAGAAAAAGGAAAATAATGGCTGCTGGGATGTGCTGAAATAAAGAAAAAAGGGAATCGCTCAGAAAAGAGTTGTGTGAAAACGAAACTTGGGAAAACCAAAGGACTAGTCACTCATGAACCCAAATATCCATTCCCTAGCCTGAGCCTCTGTTACAAGCCAATAAAGTCCTACAGTGATCCTATTCCGGGTGTTTGCAAGATAGAGCGTAGAAAGCAATGGCAAGCCTATGGTAGGCTGTTGTTACTGTTAGAAGTTCTTTAAGAGTGTGAGCGTAGTACTTAGTCCCAATTATCATGAGTGAGGGACTTCTTTGATGTGAGGACACAGTGACTGCATTTGAGAGTAGGTTGTGTTAGCTAATAATTCACAGGCATAAGCATGATCGACTGTGAGTAATGAGATATCATAGATTGATCCTTGCATGTTAGATTCATGATTTTGGATATAAATTGTATTTAAGATGGCTGTTGTGTGGTTTTGAAAGTGTTTGAATAATTTGAGGATTGAATGTGTTGCTTTCTCATCACTTGAGGACAAGTAATGGTTCTAAGTTGAGGGTGTTGATGTGCCGCGAAATCTTGACACATTTGATTCTTGAAAACTAAGGATTAATACTAGAATTGAGTGTATTTTTGTATTATTTGATATGTTTGTTGAATGTGTAGACAGATTCTTGCTTCTGTGGAAAAATGGAAAAAGAGGCAGAAGATGATGGTGATCCACTGAAGACCACGAGCACCTAGACGGGTCGTGGTCCTTGTCACGATCAGTGGTGCATGTCGTGAAGGTGAACCAGTGTGAAGGCCTTGGAAGAGTTGAGATTAGCTTGGACCAAGTGAAGATCACGGCCAACCTCACGGGCCGTGGTCCTCATAACAGTCTGTGGTGCATGTTGTGAAGGTGAACCAGTGTGGAGGCCTTGGAGGAGTTGAGAGTAGATTGGACCAAGTAAAGATCACGGCCAACACAACGGACCGTGGTCCTCACAACGGTTCGTGGTGCCAGTCGTGAAGTTGAACCAGTGGATGGGAAATGAGAAGCTAAAATGGGAAGTGACCAAGTGAAGACCACAGGCACCTTTACGGACCGTGGTCAGTGCCACGACCCGTGGTGACGTCCGTGATAAGTTACAGTGTGCAAGGCTTGAAGAACGTGTTTTGTTTGAATCTAAATGAAGACCATGAAGGGCTTCACGGACCGTGAAGCCCTTGACGAGTCGTAGTAGTGGGCTTGAAGGGCCCGGCAGTCTAAGTAGGACTCTTTTTTAAAACACCTTAACACCATTGTAGGCGAGGGTAAATCGTGTAACGCTCTAGGACCGAGAGGACTTGAGTAAGATTTTCTGAGTAAACTGAGAAGTGTCAGATATAGCTAACTCGCATGTATTTTGTAGAGGTAAATTGCCTGAAACTCAACTACGGAAGAACATTAGACGCAACGTTATGGGGAACACAATCCTAGTTTCAGTTAATTATTGAAACAACTTCAAAACTGATATTTTGTTCATTGTTGAATTAGACTTTAGTTTACAACTTTGGTTACCAAAGAGTTAACACTAAACCCATTTTACTTTCGATAATTGTTTATTTAGGAAATAATAATGACATTTGAGTAAAACGCGACAGTGAAATCATTTCTGTAAAGAAATTCTCTGTGGGATCAACCTCAACTCACATTGAGTTCTATAAATTGACTTCGGCCGTTTATATCTCTTAATTGAGAAGTAAGTTTGGACGTATCTGATTGCCCAAAAAATATCAAAAATTTTAGTTCGTAAATGTCCGAAAAATATAAAAATCAAGAAAACGACATAAAAACACCTCAAAAAAATTCCCGAATCGCACCAGTCACCTTAGAATATCAATACAAATAAGATATCAAAATTTCACATTTTTTCGTGACTACCCAAAAAATATCAAAAAATTTAATTAGTAAACGTCCAAAAATATATAAATCAAGAAAGATATAAAACAACTCAAAAAATTCCCGAATCCGAACCAGTCACTTTAGAATATCAATACGAATAAAATATCAAAATTTCACACATTTTCGTGATTGCCCGAAAAATATCAAAAATTTTAATTCGTAAACGTCCGAAAAAAGATAAAAATAAAAAAGACATAAAAACACCTTAAAAAATTCCAGAATAGCACAAGTCACCTTAAAATATCATACGAATAACATATCCAAATTTCACATTTTTTCGTGGCTGTCCGAAAAAGATAAAAATCAAGGAAAAGACATAAAAACACCTTGATAAATTCTCGAATCACACCAGTCACCTTAGAATATCGATACGAATAGAATATCAAAATTTCACATCATTTCTTCATAGCCCGAAAAATATCAAAAAATTTAGTTCGTAAACGTCCGAAAAATATAAGAATCAAGAAAAAGACATAAAAACACCACAAAATATTCCCGAATCGCACCAGCCACCTTAGAAAATCGATACGAATAAAATATCAATATTTCACATTTTTTCGTGAGTGCCCGAAAAAAATCAAAAATTTTAATTCGTAAATGTCTGAAAAATAGAAAAATCAAGAAAAAGACATAAAAACTGTAATGACCCTCCAGGTCATTTTTAAATTAAAGAATTCATTTCATCGTTTAGAGCGTTCCTGTAGCGACCCCAAGTCATTTATGACTTGCTGGCACTGACTGTTCGGTCGCCTGGTCGTTCGTTTGGGTTTTAGGCCCGTTTTCC
>JAJOOF010006109.1:0-20463 GCA_029582545.1 Solanum lignicaule
GTGGACACTATGGAAAGAAAGAAATGGAAGGTGCTTCGAGGGGAGGTCAAGCAGCTCCCAGATGATCAAGATGAAATGCCTTAGTCTTTTGTTTTTTTGGTGTAAGCAAGATTTAGTGGGGGAAGTAGATAGTGTAGTGGAGTTTATAGGCCAATTGTAAATTTTTGAAAATTTGTTTTTGGATTTGAGAATGATGGCACCCCCTGGGGGTTTGTAAATCCCTCCTCATCAATTTCTTGATGAGTTCTTTTGTGTGAATATAAAGTTACCTATTTCAAAAAAAAAGAAGAAAGCCTCTGTACAGCGATCTTCTTACTTTTGTAGCTTACACCTAATATAGACTAGTGCTTTGTGGTGTTAATAAACAGTACATGTAAGACAAGATATTGCCAGTGGATGTGCAAGGAAAAAAGATGACTTCGATACCTTTGCACATCAATATAAATATAATTACTGATGAATTTTGCTTAAATAGCAATACAATCTCTTTCCTTTTCTCTATGTTTTCCCCAAGATAATGTAAAGGTTTGTGATCTCCATTTTACCCAAACGTTTTCCCCAAAATAACGTAAAGGTTTGTGATCTCCATATACCCAAGCATGGCTCTGCTAATGTATGTGTCCAGCTTTTGTAGGCATGATGGGGTAAGACAAGCTGACAGTACAATCTTAAGGTTGATATTTGAGAAATATAATTTTTTTTCAAAATAAGGAATTGTTACATACAATCTTGTAGAAAGAGTGATAGTTTTCATTGCCTTGGCCCTTGGGAAATAAATTTGTAGAGTGGTCCGAGTTTCTCCCGACAATTGTGTTAGTTTTACGTGTTGTATTATCTTAAATTTGGAACAGCTCCCTGTTGATTGAGGGTGAAAAAGGTATTCATCTGAAGATTATTTGAATAAATCCACCCCATTACTTTTAGTTTTATGTTAAGAAAATCTGTTTACCAGTTGTCTGAATAAAACCCATTTCAAAATTCTGATATTAGCAGAAAAAAAGTTCTGCTCTTGTGGGCTTTCGTATCTCATGAGCCGTGTTGTTTAGTAAATTCCCTCATGTATATGGTTCTACTAGTTAAATATTTCTTCAGTGTTTTCTCTCTATTTAGCTCTTCTATAACCTGGAGGCATTTTATTGGGGTGTGGTTGGTGAAGTGAAGTTTGAAGTGCACTACTCGTAATACTGTAGGGTGATTGTTTGCCAGAGTTATGTCACTTTAAGTCAGTGGGTTCTGTTGAAGCATCAGTGGCTGGTCTAAGTCATCTCTTCCGTACTTCAGCGGATCTTAATGGAGCACGGCTGAAGAAACTTGCAAGTTACCTTAGGAAATGTGGTGAAGATGTATATGGGATGTCAGAGGTTATTCTAAAGAGAGACCCAAATATACCAGCCGATGCAAATGCTGTTAGCATTCATGTACCTAATCCTGAAGATCTTTCTTTAGGGGGTAAATTACTTAACACTTCATATATAAATATTTGAATAGGAATATTAGCTGATTTATACTTTATTTGTGGCATATGTATTGAAATGTAATGTAAGTATCTTCACTAGGATCAGTTTGATTTCCAAGAAATTTCACTCGTCAACAATTCTTTTTCTCATGTTCAATTCCTTAATTAGAGGCGAGTTTATTATAAATGCCGGTGGTGGCTGTGACATACTAATGGTCAAAGTGACTTGAAGAATAAAATCTAGAAGTAGTTTCAGATAACATTTTAGTAAGAGCTGGAATCCACATTTCACTTTTAGACCTATTTTTAAGAAGTAGTTCAGTCTTGTTCTCATTAGCATCTTACTGTTTTGTTTCTTTGTAAGAGGGGAAGACAATTAAATCATATAATGCCATAGATTTGAATATTTTCATTTGTGTTCTTCTGATTGCCAAATTATTTTTCCGATTATTAATTTTGAACCAATTCTTTTGCTTTATTGTGTGATAGAATGTGTTCAACTTGGGTTTCTTCCGAAGAATTATGCGAAGTGGGTTGCGCCACTCTCGGACAGTGGTATTTTTGTGTTTTCTGCATATATTTTCCCAAGTGAAGTTCTTAGTGCTGCTTTAGAGGGAAGCGGCAGCAAAGTACAGTTGATTCTGCATGTATCACAGGTATTCATCTGTGATACTCTTTTAGATTATTCTATTGAACTGATTTTTCATGTGTCTAGTAGAGTCATATTGAGATCATAACGTGCAGGGTCCATCCCTTTCAGTCATTGCAGAAATTATTAGAGCTGAACATGTTTCTGCAATCTGCTCACTAATTGCATCGCTTCAGAGGTGTTGGGGAATCTGGCGGCTTCAAGAGGTAATTTTCTGAGAAGGTCGGACAATATGTCAAATCTAAACTGATTCTCAATTGGTGCAATTAAAAATAACTACTATGTCTTGGGCCTGTGGACGTTACTAGTCACCATTTTTTTTGTGTCAACCCCATATAGTTTTCAACCATGGGATTATGGGCACTGCATTATAGTTGTGACAAATGTTGCTTTTAAAATCCATGCTTTGTATCCCTCTCATGTTGCCACCCTAAGTGTAGCAGTTGTGTAGACCGCAATCAAGTTAATAGTATAAAACAGTAATAATTAACATCACAAAAGAAAATTTCCTATGTTACCTTGTTCTGCTTGGACTTTTTTTTTTGGGCTCAAGTGATGGTTTACCTTGGATACCATGGTCTAACAGCTTATGGAGCTTAGGCACGATATAGTTAATTTTATTCTTAACACATTATCCATTGCTTTCACAATTTTCTCAAGATGGCCATTGTTATTCTTAATGCATTGTCCATCACTTTCACAAGTTTTTCAAATTTTCTTCGAACTATCTTGCGGTTATTGGGTAAGTCTGATTGTAGGGTGGTGTTCGGTTAAAACATGGCACATTGCACATGATTGCTGGATCTTTGAAGACTTCACTCTTTCTGTGAATTCCTATGAAACGTTTTATTAGCATTATGTAGACACCAATTCTGTTGAGATGCCAAATGTATGTCATTTACAAGTATACTGTTTGAGAGTATCTTGACCTGTTATGGTTGTCTCACAATGAAAAAGGCAAACATTTTAATCGATGCATCATTTTCTTGAAGAACCTAAGTTCAATATTTTAGGTGTACAATGAGCTGTAGCTTCTTGGTTAGCAGACCTAGAAGCATACAAAAGATTTAAAGTTGGGTAGTGTTTCAAAATGTATGTAGGTGGACGTTGGAACAGTCAGCCGGAACATAAAGTTCGACAGATAATTTGTTTGATAGATAACATCTTTATCTATAACAGTTATGTCCTGAGTTTCACATTTCCTTCCGTTGCATCTTGCGTTCAGGTGTTGGGCCAGTTCAAATGGCCGGAACATTTAGAAACTGATTTTGTATTTGGTGAGTGTTGCATGATTACTAGATGATTATTATGCTCAGTCCTTCAAAGTTTATTGAGTTTATCAATTATAATTATCTTTGCCATTTTGTTAAGGAGCATCCTCAATTGGGTCCATCAATGCAAAATTTTTAGCTGCATTTTCAACAGCAGCTGGGAAGCGGTCATCAAGGCTCACTGAATCAGAGGAGTCTGATCCAGATGTGAGTAGCTATCACGAAATTGTATGATTTGGCTCGAGTAATATGTTATTATCAGGTTCAGAGTTTGTCCTTACTTTTTCTTGCAGTGGGGCTGCTGGAGTGTGAGCCAAGAGTTGAGGAACCCATCGATTAGAATTATTTTTCCTACCATTGAACGAGTGAAAAATGCGAGCAGTGGAGTCTTGGCATCCAGACGTATATTGTGCTTTTCACAGGTAGATTAATTTGATAACTCCTTTCAGTCCTTAAACAATGTTTTTCTTAATTCATGTTTCTCATTTTAGTTAAAGAAAAAACTATTGTGTCTCTACATCCCAAGGTAGGGATAAGATTCGCGTATACTCTACCCTCCCCGGACACCACCTGTGGGATTACAATGGGTATGTTGTTAAAAATGATAGTGTCTGACAACTGGAAGAATGAATTTCCTCATTCTTATCATGTTATTGAGCAATCATTTACTCCAATTTAAGTAAAAGGTTTTACTTGATATTTTGTTTCTCAGAAAACTTGGCATCGGTTGGAAACTATGGGCCTTCTGCATGATGCTGTTCCTTATCCTGGCGACAGAATTGGGCATCCCATGCATGTCAAGGTAAAAGCTACCAGGACAGTTGGATTATTTCTTCTATTATACACGTCTGATAGTTAATTATGTTAGTCCTAAGAATGGGATTCTTCTCAAAACTCGGTGTCTGCTTGAAAATGCTACAGGAGATAGTTTTTGCTTGTTTTTTCCATCGAGGAACAATGAGAAAATCAGTTATTGTTCTATACAAATTGTCCAATTGCTGCTTCACTATCTGATGTCGCTGTTTAGCAGACAAAATTCCTTTTGAGATTTAAAACAAGTTAAATTGTGTCATGCTTGACTTTCCAATTGCTACTAGTGGTCTAAGTTTTTATTTGCTAAGTTCTGGCCATTTTGGGAAAATCCTGATGCTAATTGCATTCGTAACTCTCAATTAGTGGTTTTATTGTTGTATGGGTGGTTGATATGCCATGACTAGTTGTCTACTTGATGTTTATGCTTATCTTATCTTGGGTACTCTTTTATCCCATGTTGGTTTCTATTGGAAAAAATGGACAGTCTTTTTCGTCTTTTGTATAAATCTCATCAGAAGACTTGTTAGTTTCCTGGGTTCTTGGTTTTTACTAAAATAATTGATTTGAGCAGAATATTCTAGACTCAAATAGAGTGCCTTTTTACCTGCAAATCATTATTGTCTGTCAGAGACCCATACCTCACATTGCTCCACCCCACCCCCCACCCCACCCTCACAATTTCTCTAGTTCAGAATAGTGTCAAGTTGTGGATTTAAATAATGAGTTCTTATTCATGTTCAGTACTCACTTAGAAGTCCTAATAACAAAAAAAGAGGTGAGCAGGTTGCTCGAAGAAGATTCCAATCGAGGAAAGATGCACCGTCCTTCGGATGGGTTTATTGTGGATCACACAATTTCAGTGAAGCTGCATGGGGGCGTCAGGTTTCTGGTTTACTTGGCAAGAAAATCAATGCAAATAAAAGTTATTCTAGTTTAGGTTCGAGACTTCACGTCTCTAACTATGAACTAGGTATCTTATTCATTACTCCCCCTCCAGATGCTCAAGGCAAGATAAACCAAAGGACAAACTTAGATGATATAGTTTTACCCTTTGTTGTGCCTGCACCAAAATACAGACCGGCAGACAAGCCTGCTACCCCACAGGAGATGAGGGAGGCTTTGATCGAGCAAACTAAGTGCCGTGGAGATGTATGTGAGGCAGCAAAAGAGGTGGACGAGTGGATGCAGGAAGAAATTCCCGAGGAAGAGGAAGTGATTGAGGCTACTGACTTTGTTGTTAAGGAGAAAGACGATGAAAAGGCTTATGCTGAGAAATTATGGAGTCAAGTTGATTCCGCAGAGAACTGTTAGAATCTTATACGAATCACATTCAGGTAGAATAATGTAGGATTAGATAAACTGGGGCAGGTTGGTACAAGTTATTCTGATGATACCGAAGTTCAGTGTCTCCCTTTCTTATTACTTTAGGGGGTCACATACTGGTGTGGAATATTAAAAGTGTTGTATGATTATAGTTGAAAAAGAGTGTTTAGTAATATAGTTTCGATGATGTGAAAATACATGTATCATTGTACTTGTAAAGGTAGAGAAAAGGACAATGTGTAAGTCATTTGTGAACATTAAAAGGGTTGTTGAGGACGTTTGTTTGGACAGCTTCTTTCTTTTGATTTTTCTACCATTGACTTGAGATGTCAAAATCTGCCACGTTTGTTTAAAGTTGGGAAAAGGGTCTGATACCCCTTAACTTTGTTAACTTTGTTATTTAGAGTTGATATATTCTTCGTTATAAAAGTGACTTATATATACTCCTACTGTTATACAAATGACTTACATATACCCTTTTCCTCTAACGGAAGTGAAAAATAATAATTTTAGTTTAATTTTTTAATTATTTGAAAAAACTATAATCCCATATGGGTATATTTAATCCTCCTCAAACATATATTATTTTTTTAACTATTTTTTTGTTTCAATGACTAATTTAGATTTATTATTTTGATGATCAAATTTAATTAAATTTCGCTAATATTTTTGTAAAATTTATTATAGATGACTCAATTTTTTTCTTCAAATACAAAAACTAAATTACAATATATTCGAAAAAATAGTTTTAAATTATAATATAGCAACAAAAAAAAATAGTTTTAAATTTTTTTCTTTACCTTAAGGAATGAAAGAAAAAAATAAAATAATAATAAGAAACTCAAATAATGATAATCAAGAAGTCAAAAAATAATTTATGTCCGAAAAAAATTATAACATACCTTGAAATTTGCTAGAAAAATCATATATACCCCTAAATGATTTTTTAAAAAAATCAAAAGTCAAAAATATAAATTTAAAACTAATTTTTTCACTTCCGTTAAATGAAAGGGTATATGTGAGCTCATTTTGTAACGATAGGGATATATGTGAGCTGTTTGTTTAACGGTAAGGGTATATATGAGCCACTTTCATAACGAGAAGTATATCAGCTTCAAATGACAAAAGTTGAGGGGTATATCAGACTATTTTCCCTTTAAAGGTTGATGGCAAAAGTTGAGGGGTATATCAGATCATTTTCCCTTTAAAGTTTGATGCTGCAGACAAAAACATACCCCAGTGTAATCTCACTAGTGGGGTCTAAGAAGGGCAGAGTGGGCGTATACCTTACTCCTACCGTCCTACTTCACGTAGCAAAAGAGTGTTTTCTTCAAATCCTCGGTTCAGGTAACACTTATTAAGTTTGGTACTGCAGAATTCTTCAATTTTCATTAATGCTGGAAACTGGAAAGATATTTTATACAATTATTGATTTTAGCTTCTTGAACTGGTTTGCTACGGTTGACTTTCAGCATCAGTAGTGGTATATAAGAAACAAACTCCGGTTTAGTTTGCTTTCTTATTGACCAAAATAAATGAATAAGAAAAAAAGATTCTTGTGGGCTGTGGCAAGCAAGTGGAATGGTCTAACACGTAAGGAATTTTGGCAATTTGATTTTAGTATTATGCAATTAATAGATAAAATATAAAAAACAAGTACAAAAGAATATCGTTCGACATCTGAAAACGAACGGAAATTAGCAGAATTGCCGTGTAGATGATGATATGATAAAGAGTGAAATCTTCCTGGCATTAATAGATATTTTATTGTATTAGATTATTTTAATGAATAGATGGTATGTTTTTCATCGTTATATAATGTCATATATCGAAGAAAATCTACTAAAAAAAAAGAAAGAGAAATAGAGTATATGTTAGAGCTACTATAAAAAAAATAGAATGTGTGATAAATGATAAAATTAAATTATTAAATAATTAATAAAAAGATAATAATAATTAATATGATAGAATGAAATTTAAGTAGGAATCAAAATAAACGTTTCACTTGAACTAATAATGTAACAATCATCAAACAAGTTGTTAGTGGTGTGCCATGTCAAACTCAAAATTAACCCTTTTCATTCATGCATCTTGCTTACGTTTTTGTTTGACTTGATCAAGTGAAAAGAAACAACTCTTTTCTTTGGCTCATGGTGGACCAATAATGGGATGACACACAGGATGGAAAGAGTGATCTTTGGGAAAGAGGATTTGACATAAAAAATTCTTAAATTAGGAATTACATGTATTTTAAATTAACTCTCTTAAAAGGTGTGACGTTCAAAAAAATTAGATATCGTATTATTTTAAAAGAGTATTTTAAGAGTTTAGGTACTTGAACAATTCAATACACCTGTAATGGAAGTTATGCCTAATTTTATCAAAAGTAAGCATGTTACTTATCCAAAATAATAAAATTAAGAAACAGAAACTTAGTATTTTGGAAAAGTTTAATTTATAAGAAGTACGTAAACAGGAAAACAATAAACCTTAAAAGATTTTTTTTTAAAAATGTGTATAGAGAAATAAAAATGGACATATTTTGTCCACAAGCGAAAGCCTCTGGAAAATGGGAATTTCTATTTTTTTTTATTAATAAGGAAAGAAGCCATCCTTTCCGTAAGCTTCTTTTTCTCCTGCCTTGTGTCCAAAGAATTGCGTGCTCCTACTGGATTCTATTATTACTTAATTATATCTCCATCCCTATTCACACACACCCCCACCCCTGGGGACCTCAGGCTGGATTAGGCATCATAATTGTAGTTTTTAAAAATAATAATATTAATACAAATATTGAGAAGTAAACAACACTCAACTATTCAATAACGAATATAGTCAATATGTTTGCAAGTTAACTTCATCAAAAAAAAGTTATAAGTAAAGTGTGATACAGAAATATGCTCTTTTAATTTTGTCTTAATTGACATATCCTTTAAATTTGAATATGTTTAAGTAGAAACTTAAATTTGTGTAGAGTTGAACAAGTAGACATTTACATCTTACATGATAATTCACGTTCTACACTGTATCCTAGGTATGTGTTCGTCAATTTGTTCAACTTTATACAAATTTAAGTGTGTATTTATATCCAATCAAAAGTTGGAGGACATAAATATCAACTGATTTCAAAGTATATATTAATATATTAACTTAATTAACAAAAAATGTTACTGATAATATTAAAGTCTAAAATTTACTTAGTATATACGTTTCAATTATTATATATTGTGTGAGTTGTATAGTGTAATATTATATATTATTACAAAAATAAGGGAAAATGCATAAGTACCCCAAGCCTATGCCCAAAATCCCTGAGACACACCTAACCTTTACTAAGGTCATATTACCCCGAACTTATTTTTTAATTAATTTTCTACCCCTTTTCGGCCTACGTAGCACTATCCTTGAAAAAATTGTCAACACGCGCTGGGCCCACAAGATAGTGCCACGTAAGTCGAAAAGGGGTAGAAAATTATATATAAAATAAGTTCGGGGGTAATAGGACCTTAGTAAAGGTTAGGTGTGTCTCAGTGATTTTGGGCATAGGTTCGGGGTACTTATGCATTTTGCCCAAAAATAATACTATTCATTTTTTTTTGTGGGTTATTACAGACATTTTTTTTTATTTCTCACCCAGTGTTCGAAGTTCATATTGAAGTTCCAATTAAATTTGAATCACGCACTACAGACTCCATTCGGAGGTGACGCTCTCAACATAATTTTCCCCAGGTAGGTCTCTAAACAGGAAAATACAATTTGTTCTCTTTTTTTTTTTTTTTCATTTTGGTAGCAGTATAAAAAAAGACAGGTTTTGGCATGTTTAAGAGAAAAGTCATTTTTTCTGGGCACAGACTCTTTTGAACACAAATTTAACACATTTTCTCCCCTTTTTTTCCACCAAAAAAACTTGCCTTTAACGTGTTGTTTTCTCCAATCTCTAATTCCAACTTTTCGTCGAAAGAAATTTAACACAATTTTTCTTATATATATAAATTACTATACAGTTTGTAAATCCTTATAAAAAGTACTTCATCTTCCCCTTTTGACTTTCCATTCTTCATCTCTTCTTTTTTTTCTTTTTTTGTGTGTTGATTTTTAGTTGTAATTTATATTTACCTGAAGAATTTTGTGGGTGTTCTTCAATGGAGTTATCGTGTTCTTCTCCACTTTCTGTCAACTCTACTATCAGCTTCAATCGCTTTGTTTCTGTGTACCCTTACAGGAGATGTCAAAGTGTTCTCTCCCTTTTTCCATATTGTCCTCCTTCTTCTTCTCATGTTGCTACCACAGCTACTGCTTCTGCTGCTTGTAGTACTAGCAGTTCTACTTCGACCCTTTTTGGGATTTCCCTTTCTCATCGACCCAGCAGCTCTGTTTCTCGTAAAATCAAGCGTTCTTTGTATATTGTATCTGGGGTGTTCGAGAGATTTACCGAGAGATCGATTAAAGCTGTGATGTTCTCCCAGAAGGAAGCAAAGGCTTTGGGTAAAGATATGGTGAACACCCAACACCTTTTACTTGGTCTTATCGCGGAGGATCGGAGTCCTGGTGGGTTTCTTGGTTCTCGGATAACTATTGATAAGGCCCGTGAAGCTGTTCGGAGCATATGGCTTGGTGACTCAGAGGACGATACAGCAAAATTGGGTTCTCAGGACTCCGCTTCTGCTACCTCAGCTACTGATGTGGCCTTTTCTTCAAGTACCAAGCGGGTTTTTGAGGCTGCGGTTGAGTATTCAAGGACCATGGGGTATAATTATATTGCTCCTGAGCATATTGCTATTGGTTTGTTTACTGTTGATGATGGCAGCGCTGGTCGTGTGCTCAAGAGGTATTACTTGTAGTCGCTTAAAGAAATCCTTTTTTTTACCATCTAGTAATTTTGTTTTCTGTATATGAACTGTTTGTTTTTTGATTGAGCAAGCAATAGTGGATGAGGAGACTATGTAAGAACAAAAGTAGTATGCTTTTTGATCAGCAAAAACGTCTTGGGATCACGAATAGATTAGCTAATGCTGCTTATTTTGAGATCCAAAATAGCTTCTAAAATTGAGGAACAGAAGGTTGTCTGTGACTGTTTAATAGGAATCAAACAACTTGTAGTACCATACTAGGAATGGAGTTAGGAGATTCGGTAGAAAGTCGTCCTTAACTCATCTATTCTTGCTTGCCATATTTTACATTCTGGATACACTTCCATTTAGTGCTGTTCTGGCTCCCAAGGTATAGAAGATACCAGAGAGAGATAACAATGCATACTGATTTCTTGTGTGTTGTAAAATTTATATTCTACAATGCAATCAGCTTGGTCAATATTCCTCTTTACCTTCCTGATTGAGTGTAATATGCCTTCTGTCTTGCAATATGATTATCTTTCTGTCGTCTTCACACGTAACACATATAAGAATTGCATGAAGGGTAGACTGACGTAATTTCAGGTTAGGAGCAAATGTAAATAGTCTGGCAGCTGAGGCAGTTTCCAGGCTTCAAGGAGAGCTTGCTAAAGATGGTAGAGACCCAATTTCGTTCAAAAGATCACGTGAGAAATCCTTTCCTGGAAAAATAACTATTGACAGATCTGCTGAGAAAGCAAAAGGTACGGCCAATTCCTCTCACTTCTTGATAGTGTTTGTTTTGGCATACTATCTCAAATGAGTTTTGTTTCCAGCAGAGAAAAATGCTCTGGAGCAATTTTGTGTAGATCTTACTGCCCGTGCAAGTGAGGGCCTTATAGACCCAGTAATTGGTAGGGAGACTGAAGTTCAGAGAATGATCGAGATACTCTGCCGTCGAACCAAAAACAATCCTATTCTGCTTGGTCAAGCTGGAGTTGGGAAAACAGCTATAGCTGAAGGGCTTGCAATAAACATTGCTGAGGGAAATATTCCTGCATTCTTAATGGTGAGCTTTGCAATGAATTCATATTCTGATTTTCCCTTTTTGGGATTCTTTGACCCATTTAGCCATCTAATATGCATCTCCTATATTCTTGTTCCACTAGCTGCTGCATCAACTTAACTAGTGGTTTTCTGCTATGTGCACAGAAAAAACGGGTAATGTCTTTAGACATTGGCCTATTGATTTCAGGTGCAAAGGAGAGGGGTGAACTAGAGGCGCGTGTGACTACATTAATTAAGGATGTAAAAGAGTCAGGTGAGCATAGAATGGAAGTAAAATTTGGGTAAATTCTTTGGTCATTGGCTAAGCCTAGTGACATAATTTGCAGGCCATATCATTCTATTCATAGATGAGGTCCACACCCTTGTTGGTGCTGGCACAGTTGGACGGGGAAATAAGGGCTCTGGTCTTGACATTGCTAATTTGCTAAAACCAACACTTGGCCGTGGTGAACTGCAGGTAATTCCTATTCTGGTTCCCTGCATTACTCTATGCAGTTCATTAAGGTGGGCTTCCATTCTTAGACGTAAAAAGTGTAATATACTTGTCAAATAAACTATTGGTTAATCTGTAGATAGGCGAAGAAGGTTCACCATTGATGCATGCATAGTTCCTTCAGCAATAATGAATTAAATTTTTGGGCGTTGGTTGGTGTAACTCAACTGTATTCTTTGAGAATATGGTTTTTTATCCTCTTGTTGTCCCTTGACCTGCTTGTTCTTTAAGGTTCCTATCAAATATAAGTTTCTCTTTCAACATTAAATTTACAAAACAGAGAAAAAGATCCTGCTGAAAAAACACCGGTTATCCTTTTACACTCGTATGTCTTAATATGTGTGTTATACGTCTATGTATGTTGTCCATCTATGCATAGCCTTTGATATTAAGTTGTTTAATTCAAATGATCATTTGATGTTTAAAATCTGGATTTTATGGACTTTGTGCATAAATTTTTTTCATGTAACAGTGTATTGCATCAACCACCATGGATGAGTTCAGATTGCATATTGAGAAAGACAAGGCCTTTGCCCGAAGGTTCCAGCCCATCTTGATTAATGAACCAAGTCAGGTGAATAATACTCTATGCTATGTATGCTTAAGTGAGTATGTAATGTCCTAACAGATATTCCTATGCCTAAATTATATAGGCGGATGCTGTCCAGATACTGTTGGGGTTGCGTGAAAAATATGAGTCACATCATAAGTGTAGGTACAGTCTGGAAGCCATAAATGCTGCTGTGGAACTATCATCAAGATATATACCGGATAGGTATCTTCCTGACAAAGCTATTGATCTTATTGATGAGGCTGGTAGTAAATCTCGTATGCAAGCTCACAAAAGAAGAAAGGAACAGCAGATATCTGTACTTTCACAATCACCAAGTGATTATTGGCAGGAAATTAGAGCTGTTCAAACCATGCATGAAGTGGTAACTATACTTAAATGTTACACAATATCTCTAGATTTTGCATGTCGTTAAAAGATTGTACTTCCTTATGTTGTCTAAATACAAGAACCTGTGCCCACTCTACTAACAGATCCTGGCAAGCAAGCTGACTGGAAATGATGATGTGTCTCGTTTGGATGATGACAGTGAACTTCATTTGCAGCCAGCTTCGTCTTGTACATCTGATGAACATGAGTACGTATCTGCTTCCATGTTCCACAAAGGGCATTATAATAGAACAAAGATTGTCAGAACTCAGAAGTCATAAATTTAAATCAGAAGTAAATTAACTTAAATTCTTTGATCTTATTCTAGACCCCCATTAGTTGGACCTGAGGAAATAGCAGCAGTTGCTTCACTCTGGACAGGCATTCCCCTTAAGCAGCTTACTGTTGATGAAAGAATGCTTCTGGTTGGTCTCGATGAGCAGCTTAAGAAAAGGGTTGTTGGTCAGGATGAGGCTGTTACATCTATTTGTCGGGCTGTTAAGAGATCCAGAACTGGCCTCAAACACCCAAATAGACCAATTTCGGCAATGCTCTTCTGTGGTCCTACTGGAGTTGGAAAATCCGAACTGGCTAAAGCTTTGGCAGCATCTTATTTTGGTTCTGTAAGTATTAATAAAATAAATTGTTTCGCATTAGTCATCAAAAATACATGTCTCTAGATTAAACAATTGAGTAGAAATATAAACCTGTATAATTGAAATTGCTTCCCCATAATTTTGGTCATCTAAATGTAGAACTATTGATCAGGATTCTTGGCTTTATAATTTGGGCTAACAAAGTCTACCTTTATTAGTTTGTCTGAATTTGAGAAGAACAATTTAAGATAAGAAATCTGCTTCGATCTTTCATTCTAGATGCCTTAGTTTTCACCAGACAGTCACCAAGTTTTTGCCACTGAAGTTATTATTGTCCAAAAAGTTGCAATCCAGCCACTTCTGTAGCAATGGATATAGGTAATGATGATAGCAGTAGTGTTCTTTAGGACCTTTTTGATGCTGATGGATTTTCTAGGTTGCTGGTAGTAGTGGTTATTTGTGTAACAAAGTATTAAACTATGATAGTATGATCTGGTGATTGTGTTTTAGCTGGTCCTGGACACACAAAGTAATAAAGAAAGAGAGAGGGAAAGGGTGCCGAAGGCCGTGCTGTGTGGCCATTCTAGGTTTCTTTGGCTATTATGTGAAGTGTTGAAGACCCCACCAATTAATGTTGTTGGAGTACTTCAAGTTTAGACATATTAGTGGCTCTATTACTGGATTATTTCAAATCTCTTTTTCCATTGCCAGGATCAGATTATTCCTTCAGCCATGTCAATAATGAAATGAAGAATAACATTTTTTATGTATCTGAAAAATTCCCTACATTAACTAGATCCTTGCATCCCCCTCACTGATCCCATAAGAAAGAACCTAAGAAGTCTTTAATCACCTAATCTGTCAAAAAATAAATCAAAATTACTGAATGTGCTCAAGTGTACATGTGCTTTTAATCTTTTCATTACTTTGAATTTGAATCTCTTGGTTCTAGATGGTTTGTGACTTTAGTGCAAAGATTGAATCAAATAAATTCATCCGAAATTGGGGATAAGATTTCATCAAGAAGAATTTCATCATCGAGAATTGTACATCTACTTTTTTTAGTTTATCATCAGATTGCTAGAGTAATATTTGTTTTCTTTTGTTTTGTTCTGTTTTAAGGATCACTTGGTTTTGTGGGTTTTTATTTTTTGATGACCGTGGTTGTTCAGGCTAGCTTTCGCGCACCTCGACTAATTCCACGGGATACTTGGTTTTTTTGGATTCGATGTACTCACTGTATCTTTTGGTGTTGCCCAGGAATCTGCCATGCTAAGATTGGATATGAGTGAATACATGGAGCGGCATACTGTGAGCAAGTTAATTGGATCGCCTCCCGGTTATGTAGGCTATGGAGAAGGAGGGACTCTTACTGAAGCTATCCGAAGAAAGCCCTTCACTGTAGTGCTGCTAGATGAGATTGAAAAGGCTCATCCCGACATATTCAATATTCTCCTTCAGTTGTTTGAAGATGGTCACCTAACAGACTCTCAGGTTTGATTTTAAATATTCCACGAGATAGATTGTAAAACTTGTCTCGAATAAATTTAACTGAAGAATTTATTTATCCTTGGATCTTGGCATTGCTAATTATGGAACTTGATTCAACAGGGAAGAAGAGTGTCATTTAAGAACGCCTTGATAGTTATGACTTCTAATGTGGGTTCGACAGCCATTGTAAAGGGTAGACAGAATACTATCGGCTTCTTGCTTGCTGACGATGAGTCAGCCGCCTCCTATGCTGGTATGAAAGCAATAGTGATGGAGGAGCTCAAAACATACTTCCGTCCAGAGTTACTGAATAGGATAGATGAAGTAGTGGTATTCCGTCCACTAGAGAAGCCTCAGGTTTGTATAATATACCTCTGCATCTTGTAACCTATTTGATGACCTCTAGTTTGATTCAAGAAGTTGCATTGATCTGAGAACTGAAATGGACCATAGGGTGATATTTTATTCTGGCACAAATCTTGAGAAAGCAATTGGCTACTGTGAGTAACTGCTTTGTATTTTTTGTTTCAGATGCTCGAGATACTGAACCTGATGTTGCAGGAGGTAAGAGCTAGGCTTGTTTCATTAGGAATAAGTTTGGAGGTATCAGAAGCAGTAATGGACCTAATATGCCAACAAGGATTTGACAGAAACTATGGTGCACGCCCTCTGAGGAGGGCTGTTACTCAAATGGTTGAAGATCTCCTGTGTGAATCTGTACTTTCTGGGGATTTCAAGCCTGGTGATGTTGCTATGATCCATTTAGATGAATCTGGAAATCCTGTTGTCATTAACCAGTCAAGCCAGAGTATCCAATTGTCTGATACGAACGGAAATCCAGTTGTCACCAACAGGTGAAGCCAGCGTATCCATTTATCTGATACATCTATACTGTAATGTAAGGTAATAACAACACGATATAGCTCACTGTATATGAGTAATTTTTTGTATAGTTTTAGATATAGCCCATTCATACATGTAAAGGCATGCAACAGAATTCTTTCAACAATGTATAAACTCTTATGATCCTTGTATAATATTGATGATCATGTATTTAACCTACACAATCTATTCTACTAAAAGATAGAGAAGCTAACCATAGTGCACCTTATTTTGTCAAATCTATTTTATGAAGTACATTTTGTTAATAATGTGAAATTGTGAACATGAAGCTTCAACCAAGATGGCTTTGGTTGTCGATATTCTATCTATTAAGTTGCGGACATCACCAACTTTCACAGAATGACGATAAATGCCAAGCCTTTGCTTTTGGGGTGTTCAGTACAACTTTTGACACTAATTCAGCTCGTCACCTGATGTTTCAAGCTATGATTTGATAAATTTAGCAGATATGTATAGACTTTTATTCAGTTCATCAGATGTAAGAGAATAAATAAAAAGACAAGGCTTACCAAACTTCTTTTTTTGTTTAATACAACTTTTGACACACTAATTCAGCTTTTGTCACCTGATGCTTTCAAGCTACGATTTGCTAAACTTGGCAGCTACTTAGTCTTTTAGAATCAGAATGCAAGAAAAGGTCTTAGTACACAGCAGAATACAATCGCTTCAGTTACATGGATTAACTAATCCCCTCATACACAGATAACGGTGCATGACTGAACAGTACTGGCATTTGAATGTCTAACTCAATTACACATGACAACCCAGAGTGTCTACTCCTGAAAAAGAGAAACAGGCAGAGGAAATTAGGTGACAAGACAATACAATGCAGTTTTCTGAAATACAGAGCAAGTCAAAAGGGCAATAGACAATTAGACAAGTCTAATATCACAATTAGACGTCAAGTTGGGAGATTTATAAATTAAACAATCAAGGAACGGTTCTCATAACCCTGGCACAGTGCTCCAAATTTTAAGCATGCAACAGTTTTGCAACTATGTTATAACCCCAATGATATTCTTCTTCTTGTAAGCTAATGCAAGTATAAACCCAGCAAACTTAAACAAGAGGAAGTATAGCATAAGAGAAGAGAGGACATAGTCGTTAATTTTTATTTAGAGTAATTTGTACCTGCTCCATATCTGTAGGACCATCAGGTTTCTGTTCAGGTACATTTTCCTCCGCCTTGTTAGCTTTATCATCGCTATCTGTTACCATCTTGTCTTCTTTGGCGTCTTCTTTTTTAGCAGTAACATCATGATCGCCAATATTTAAATCTGCAGGAAGCTGGCCCGACTTCAATGCCTGCACAATTTTACACATCATCATAAGTAACATGAAACATGCCAGAAAAAGAAAGGAATCTGAGCAAGGTCTTCATAAGGGGAAAAATGACAAATACACTAATTTCAGTAAATCAAAACTTTATGCATCACCTGTTCAAGTCTAGCCACCTCCTCAAGAGTTTGGGAATTCACAATGGCAGCCTGCACATGCAAAAAAATACAATTAATTCAACCAGCAAAAGGAAAAGACTGTTCTATTCATTTCTGGAGTGGTCTCTTCTACACAAATCCGTGACAGGAGAGGCGTTCAGCATGCTTCAATTTACCAGGTACAATTCCATAATTAGACCAAATTTACCATTAATGAGAAAAGCTTAGTGCATTAAGCCCAATACGTATAAGCTCCTTCTAGCCTCTCTTTAGCAACGGTTCATTGACATAAACAAGAAATTCAGTGGACACAGGGTGCTCCTATTAGCATAAAAAGCTACCTATTTGACTCTGACCGACAAGTCACTGCAAGAAATGTCTAAGAGTCTGATGGCTTTTCTTTAAAAAAATGAAATAGGTAGCCCCCATCCACAGAAGATACTGTGCTTCTATGATACAATATGTAGCTTTTCTTAATAATTGTTCTGCTCTATATAACCTATCATGAAGATAGCTTTTGTTAACCAGTGTCTTCTAAAAAAATATTTCATTTTATGTTTGGTTGTGTTGCTGAAACTAGTTGATTTGTAAGCTTTAGAAGGGCAGAAAATTGTTTCATAGATCTGAACAAAGAGTGTTATTTTTTTTGGCGGTGGTGGTGGGTGATTGGCACTTGCAGCTGAAGGCTAGCCAAAAACACAAAACAGAAACATAAAGCAGATATTGAGTAGTTGACTTCTTGTGCAGAGACAGTGAATAGGTTGATCCTATCCATATTTCATACGACCAACAACCCTCATCATATAGACACACGTATCCAAACAATCTGTTCCACCATCCTAATTCTTAAAAAGCATCCGAGAAGAGGAAGAAAGAATGGGTAAGAAGAAACAGTAACTGATAACTGAATATTGTACCTTAATTGCTATTATTTGCTCGGGTGTAGGGGCAACTGGCTTAGATGCTTGAGCTTCCTTTGGTTCCTCAGCAGGCGCCGCAACCTCAACAGGTACAGTCTTCACTGATTCCTTTTTGACCTGCTCTTCAGCTTCTGTTGATGCAAATAATTTACTTGCTTCCAATCTCTCCTATAGCAACAAAGTTAGATCTGACAGCTCAATATGCAGCAGTTTAAAGTAACTTTCTGGGTGCTTCCTCTCCCACCCCCAAAAGAGAAATGTAAATTTGGATTTGTTAATCATAGAGCCATATGCAACACCAGCTTCTATGGCATGATGTACTAAAGCAAGGTTTGATTACCACACTCTAGACAAATTTAAAGAACATGCCCTAGAAATTTTAGCATGAAGATAGAAACACCTAGTCAACTATAGAGCATCAGTGACTGAAGAGATGAGCAAGCATAGATTTTTGCTGGAGAAAATAGTTGTATGTTTATATAGAGAAGTAAAAGAGCGTCTATTAGTAACATTATACATGTCGACATTGTGCGTCAAATCCCAGAATATCTCAAAAAAAGAACACTTAATCATTGGCAATCTCATAAAGCAAACAACAACAGATTAAATTCAAGACAAGTAAGCAAGACTGTTCTAACCATACATTTAAGTTTTGTAAAGAAATGGATCTTAGACCTAACTCAGCCCCAAAAACTAGCTCAAGGGGTGAGGATTGTCCAAGACTATATACCAATTTTGCCTACCACCACCGATGTGGGACTTAACAAGTTTTAATAATAGTCATTGTACTAACATCTGGAGAGCTAGTCATGTCCTCTGCTTTAAGATAAATTACAAGCTTTTTAAAATGATAAAGTTCATATTAAGAAGGCCAAATACATAGACAGCACTATTCAAGGAGACCTGCAATATTTTTCATTTAGGCACAACTTATCTTGAGGTTTGACCTGTTCAAGGAGGTAATGCCTGTCATTTCCATTTAAAATTCTAGCAAACAGATTTACAAGGTCTGTCATTCATCTATGTATGCAACTACTTCAGACAACATACCGAACCCCTCCAACTTAATTGACGGAGCCTTTATAAACAAAGAAGAAAAGGCTAATAACATTCTTCAAGATTGGGAACCCATTCAATGTTTCTTTTTTAATTCGACTGCAAGATATGTAATTAATTTTATACAAAATAGAAAGACAAAGTTAACTAAAACCACAAGCTGAACTACAAACATATTTGAAGAGTTCCTACATCATTTAATTGAAGAGGTGGGAGGAATGAGCAAACCAACCTTTTGTTTGACTTTCCTGAAATCCAGCAAACGCAAGGACTTCAACTTGTGAATGACATAAAGGCGATAATTTGGTCTCTTTGTGATATTGTTCTCAAGAAGACTAAGAAACTTCAGCTTTGGGAGAGACGCAAGCGGGTCAATTTCAACCAAATTCGTAAGTCTGTTGCTAGTAATAATCAAAGTATGCAATTTTGGCAGAAACTCTGCAACATCACGAAAAAAAAAAAAACACAAGCAAACGCCTCGTTAATAGACGTATGATTAAAGTGCAATACTTTAACTGTCTAATATCTCACCTCCAATGTTAGGGTTGATACGCGTAATTCTATTGTTGTTCATTAGTAAAGTTCCGAGTCGATTCAGATATGGAAAATTCTCGAGTTTAACAATCTCATTATCAGATAAATCAATCGTGTCAAACTGATCCTGTAACCAAAATATAAAACTTCAAAAACTACTTCCCGATAACTAAAAATCTTAAAGTTGAAAAATTAAAATAGAAAAAACTGACCTCGGTAGCACCTAAGTTCTCAATGACCGGAATCTTATTGCCTGTGCATAACAACATAGTAAAATGAAACATTAAGCTTCTCCATTCAAGAGTTATGCATAGAACTATGTATTGAAGTTGAAAACAGAAAATATTAGGGTTGAAGAAAAAACCTCGAAGATCTAACTCGCGTTCGCGAATGGCATTGAAGAAGTGAGGGCTTTTCCAAATCAGGTCCGCCGTTAACCTCACCATTTTTGTGTCACTTCTTCTCTTTTGCAGCTCTTAGTAGCCGATACAAGAAAAACCCCAAAGTGCATAAAGGTTTATGAAAGCCCGGTTCTGTATACCGGAGAAAAACTAGAGTACGTTTACGATATTGCCCTTGATCGGGCTACGTCTCGTTTGGCACTCCATTTTAATTCTCTCTGTTTCCGAAAAACTCAATTAAATAGTGTATTACTATATTCTATACTCCCTCTATTCTATAATAA
>JAJOOF010006110.1:0-35180 GCA_029582545.1 Solanum lignicaule
TATTACTTATGGATGAAAAATATAAATTTATTTTTAAGTATAAAAACCTTAAATTAATCAACTTTTTATCATGTTAACAGCTTAAAGGGTATTTCAGATATTTTGATTAAAAAAAGTGTTTACCAGCACTTATTTGCCAAACACATCAACAACTTTTTTTTCAACTGCAGCACTTTTATCCAAACACATAACTACTTATTTTTAAAATAAGTTCCAGCACTTTAAAAAGTTACTTTTTAAAAGTTACTTTTTTTAAGTCAATCCAAACGGGGCTCTAAACCTTTTATTATATCCCACAAAATTTCAACTCAGACGCTTGAAACAGCTGCTAAAATTTTGAAAGGGGAAAAGTAGTGTGACAAGGAGGATGGGCGAGCAGGACCGATCCCCTCTCAATTGTGCAAAAAGAGTCAAGATTGAGGCAGAAACTGGAATTGATTGGTTCAGTGCGTTGCCAGACTCTCTTATCGTTGAAATTCTTTCTAAAATCCCAATTACAGAGGCTTGCACAACAACTATTCTCTCTAAACGTTGGCAAAACATGTGGACTTGTATACACGACCTGAATTGTTACCCCTCGAAGACTGGTTGGTCTGCTAAGAGGTTTATTTCCTTCATCCACAATGCATTACCTCTTCTTACCTCCTCTAAAATTGAAAGCCTCACTCTACATTTCAGATCTAACATTGCTCTGTCAAATTATAGTTCCAAACTCAACAAATGGTTTGTTATTGTATTGAAGAAAAAAGTGGAGAATCTTGACCTAGATTTAAGGGGTTGCGACGATTTCTTTGGCTATTATTTGGATAGTGATCTGTATAGTTTGCCACAGGAACTTTGCAGCAGTTCATCACTTGTAAAACTAAAATTTAAGTTTTGCAAAATACCAGAAGATCGTAAACTCAATTGGACATCCCTAAAGAGTTTAACACTAACATTTGTGCTTCTCAGTGAGGAACACATGAAACAAATAACATCAAATTGTCATCACCTGGAATCTTTGAAGCTGTGTGATTTTTGTGGTTTTCATCGTTTGCATTTAACTTCCCCAAAATGTACGACACTTGAATTGAGTAACCACACACATCCTCTTAACTATATGGGAGATGAGTGTTACTTTGAAATTGTTGGTCCATATGTTCAACATTTTAGGATTTCAGGGAATTTTGAGGGTGTGGGAATTAGGCTCGGGGACCTGTCGTCTTTGATCCACGCTGATCTTACTTACAACTTGCATGATGAACGTGGATTAGATGATGTAATTGACAAAAGCATAGTGAAAGATCACTTGACAAGTGTAGCTTGTGCTAATGAGCTAATCATCCCATCCTTGTATATCGAGGTCAGTTTACTCTACCATGTCTTTCTATGCATACATGAATATATATAGCTCATCTCTTATTTATTTATATTAGTATACAGATGACCTATTTAGTGGCTTTAAGTAATATTAAAGTTTTGTTTATTACCAAAACTGGAATAGGTCCCAACAACATATGCACCTGTTTCCTCATATAGCAGACTAATCAACATTGTGCCTAGTCAGCTTGTGTTCTTCTTTGCTAATTTCTTTAATATGCTTCACTCCTTGCAATCTACTTCCATGATTTTAGATATAGTCTTTTACAAGATATTGGCCTAAATTCTTTAATATTTCTTTGGAGATGAAACATACTCCAAATTCATTCCTCGCGATGCTAATCTGTTACCAGTAAACAAACTAGCCCAATTTTGGGATGCTGGGCTGCCTGCAGTCAGGTGCCTTGACATAGTTATTATAGCAGTAGGAGTGGGGGTGGATTGTGCAGTACTTTCTGCATATGCCAGCTCCGGCTTCTTAGTATATATTGCTAATAGGTACCTCTTCGGGGGACTTCAATTTGGTAAAATTATCAACAGGTCCTTTAACACCTATCGCATTTGCTGCTGTTACTGGGGTTAAAAAATGATTTACAGATATTCCTTTAGCCTTTAACACCTATCGCATTTGGTAGCTCGATTTTCTTAACAATCCTCAGCTGGCCTCTGCCTTTAGCCCTTTCCGGCAAGGTGCAAAGTAGTAAATCACACACTAAATTGCACGAGAGTAAAACTATAGGTCGGAGGGAGTAGTATTATATATATAGTTTGGTGTATGTTTAAGCCTGATAAATTTGATATTATGTTACTCAATACACTTAGATGAATCTATTTCTATCTCCTGAATAGATGATTTCCATGTTGATATTGCAAAAAGAAGATGTCTCATTACCGTTGATGGAGTGCAGACGATTGACGATAAATTCTTGGATTAGCAAATATACCTTCCTTGGCATCGACAGACTCTTAAGTTCAACTCCTTGTCTAGAGAATTTGACAATACATCTTAAAGTGGTACGTATGCATGTTTTCGACTGATTTAATGCTTCGAAATACTTTTGTTTCGTCTTCACTCATTTTATTCTTTTTCTTCATGTGTCTTTTCTATTTAGTTAGAGAGAATAGTGTTTGATATAGCTAGGGTTCTGATTTTTATGTGTGACCCAAGTTGTGCTGCACTCAAGACTATTTTTTACAATGAGTACTTAAGTAGTTCCTGTTTTGTTTGACATTAAAGTGTTACTATTACACGCCCATTGATCTCCTACAACTTCACAACTGCAATATAAAAATGTACTGAATCTTCTTAATGAAAGATCTCGTCTATCAATATATGTTGTTAAGCTTTTGCCCCTCATTTAATTATATTTTGTTTTGTGGTTCTTCTGTATCCTTAGGACTGCACTTTCTTAAATTACTGGTGTGAAGACATGGATGAGTTGGAAGACAACTATGAAAACAAATTCATCATAGGTTCGTTGCGGAATCTGAAAATCTTAAAGGTTATTTTACAGTGGAGTCCCTTAATAGAGGATGACACGACAACAGAGCTTACTGAACTGATGAAGTGTTTGTTTGAGCACGCAAAATATCTGGAGAAACTAGTTCTAGTGGCAGAGACCAGCGATTGTTCAGAAGTGATACAAAGTTTGTTAGCTCTTCCCAGAGTTTCTAATAGTACTGTAGTTGTTTCCTTAGAATCGGTTGCTGGTGTTGAGTACTGAGTAGAATTTATTTAGATCGATTCCGTTTGTTTCCCAGAATATTTTGTTCAATTATTATGAATCTCTTTACATTTATTTGATAGCTTTTATATATGTGGTTAGTGTGAAGATTAATTTTTTTGATGCGAAAGGAGATTATTTTTTTAAGCCAAAAGCATCAAGAAAGAACGTAGATGTGGCTGGGTTGTTCCAGCCATACTTGTAATATTTACAGGCGGCAATAAAGCAGTAGTATTATAAAAAGTAGCGGGGTTGATGGACTGCACATGACATTAGTGGACATATCTCCATTCATATTTGCTTGCATAATATGTAATAGAGATGCTGGAGAGTCGTGCTGCCGTCATTTGTAGTAGCCATTGCTTGCTGCTAATCTTGACAAATGACTTGAAATTGTATTGAAGAAAGGAGTGGAGGATCTTGACCTAGATGTATGGCATTCCTATGATATCTTTGGCTTTTATTCGTATAGTGATGCTAATCTGTTACCAGTAAACAGACTAGTCCAATTTTGATTGTCCTTGTTCAATCAGGTATTACGAATCTTGAACTTTTATTTATTGTACATAGCAGTTGAAAGAGAGGATTTCATAGATAAGAAAATATTATATTAAGGAAAGGAAAACTCTTGTTAGTTATATTAATCTCAGCTCAGAGTGTATCTTTTTCTTCATTTGATAAACAGACAGCAGCATTGCTGCTGCAAAATATTACCAGTATTACTTGGCTTAAAATACAGAGGAGGACAGATACCATAAACAATATTTTTATATTATAGTCCGAGCACTGACAAAATCATCACACAACTCTGTTTCTTGAATATTAGACAAACTCTATTCCTACAATCGATTAGAACATACCTTTCACTTCGTAATTGAATTCTTTACCGTATCACTCCCTTTGGGATCGACCCTAACTCTTCGTTGGGTTTATACTAGATTGTGATCGCCTACCCTTAGAATTGGATGAAGCGTAGTTGAGCGTTATCAAATGGTTATTGAGTGCCGGCCACATTCAGGGTGTAGGCTCAGGTCGTGACATTGCTTTTTATCAATTAAAACCATAAACTACTAATACCATTCTCAACATAACCACAAAATGTTTACTTGGCCAATTTTTTTTTTGAGAAAAGCTATCTCAAGTAGGTTAGCTGACATATTGATAGGCTCATAAAGGGATAAATTCTACTATAATTTGTTACCTAGAATGAGAAGTTTTTCCATTTATTAGTAGTAACTACTGTAAATACTATCACTCTCAATTTGACTTAGCATTAACTATATGTAAAAGAACCATTTAATTTACTATCAAACAATTACTATAATTCATACTTTTGAACAAATTAAAGATGGTGGATTTAAATGACTTGCTAAGTTGTAAAATTTATTTCCAAGAGTTTTGTTGTTCTGAAAAAGAATCAATCTAAACAAAGCTAAACAAATTTGGACTTTACATTCTGTATTTGTATATATAGCCTAATAATAATACTAAAGAAGCATGATAAAGGTGATAACAATATTTGTTAGGAGAAAGAATATACACAAAAACCTATTTAAAATATTGACAGGTCAACTATTAGAAACTCTAAAACCGTTCAGACTTTAGAGTTCATGGCTCCAAGTACCTTAAACTCTCTGAGCAATGGACAGAAACCATATTTTAACAGAAAATATTAATAGCTTTCTGCTGGACACATATCAACTGATATTTCAGATGTTTATTTTAGGTAGCTGCATAACGTGCAAATTCAAGCTTGCATTTCAAATATTAGGAGCAAGACATGATTTGAACAACCAGACCATGTTACACACTAATGTGGCATTAGTTGAAGCAGACATGTTTCATAGAAGAGAAATAATTAAATTTTACTAGAATCTCAGTTTTCAGATATTTTATTTAAACTTATGTTTCATACTAAGTATATTCAACAAAGTTTTGAGATTCAATAATCTGTTTTTAAACGTTTCTTTCAATTTGATGCTTATGTATGCTCAAGTTAGTCTTCCACTTGTAGTCAGCCAGGATGAGGGTTTGCTTGGGGACTAACAATGATTCTTGAGTACTGGCCACGTCCAGGGTGTAGGCTCGGGTTGTGACAAGTAATTTTATTCAGACTATGTGTACTTGGGAACCGAGGTTTAATATGGTCATTGCGACCACATTTGAGAGGAGGGCATCCGCAAGCAGTGGCGGAAGGAGGATTTTCATCAAGGGGGTTCAAAAAACATTAATCACGTAAATAATATCCACAAATAAATGGGTCGAATTGGATATAAATGGGTCGGATATAAACGGGTCGGATTAAGCTTTTGCCCCTCATTTAATTATATTCTGTTTTGTGGTTCTTCTGTATCCTTAGGACTGCACTTTCTTAAATTACTGGTGTGAAGACATGGATGAGTTGGAAGAAAACTATGAAAACATATTCATCATAGGTTCGTTGCGGAATCTGAAAATCTTTAAGGTTATTTTACAATGGAGTCCCTTAATAGAGGATGACACGACAACAGAGCTTACTGAACTGCTGAAGTGTTTGTTTGAGCACGCAAAATATCTGGAGAAACCGGTTATAGTGGCAGAGAACAGTGATTGTTCAGAAGTGATACAAAGTTTGTTAGCTCTTCCCAGAGTTTCTAATAGTACTGTAGTTGTTTCCTTAGAATCGGTTGCTGGTGTTGAGTACTGAGTAGAATTTATTTAGATTGATTCCGTTTGTTTCCCAGAATATTTTGTTCAATTATTATGAATCTCTTTACATTTATTTGATAGCTTTTATATATTTTGGCCTATGACATTATTTATTGTACATAGCAGTTGAAAGAGAGGATTTCAAGCTTTTCTTTTTGCCATTATTTTCTAATGATCAGTTTGAGTTGTTAGTATGATGGATCACAAAAGCTTTTCTAATAATCATATTTTGGCTATGACTCATTTAGGAAACTTTCTCATTTCTTTTTATTTTATTTTATTTTTGTTCACTTACCGAGTAAGTAAAGTTTCCAAATAAGAATCCTTTGTAAATTTCATATATTATTAATTTAGAGTCCAACTTATTTTATAATTTAATGGGGAAAATGTACAAGTATCCCCTAGACTATGACCGAAATCTCGGAGACACACCTTAACTAAACTAAGGTCCTATTACCCCTTGAACCTATTTTTTTTTTGTAATTTTGTGCACCTTTTTGGGTTGCGTGGCATCCAAATACTTCCCACGCGCCTCAATTGCGTGGAGTCACGGAGTGTGCCACGTAAGACAAAAGGTGTACAAAATTACAAAAAAATTAAGTTCAGGGGGTAATAGAACCTTAGTTTAGTTAAGGTATGTCTTTGGAATTTAGATCATAGTGTAGGGGGTATTTGTGCCTTATCCCTAATTTAATGTGTATAGCTTGCCACAGGATCTTTGCAGCAGTTCATCAATTATAAAACTAAAATGCAACTATGGCATAATACCAGAAGATTGTATACTCAATCGGACTTCCCTAAAAAGTTTAACGCTATCATTTACCGCTCTCAGTGATGAACAAATGGAACAAATAACATCGAATTGTCATCAGCTGGAATCTTTGAAGCCATCTGACTTTTGTGGCTTTCATCGTTTGCACTTAACTTCCTCAAAATGTACGAGACTGGAATTGATTGATTACAGACATTCTCCCGACTGTATCGAAGCTGATTGTTACTACTTTGAAATTGTTGCTCCATTTGTTCAACATTTAAAGATTTCAGGGGTTTTTGATGGTGTGGAAATTATTCTCAGCGACCTGTCGTCTTTGATCCATGCTGATCTTACTTACTACTTGAACGTCTTCCTTTAATTTTAACGTTTTAATTTTTTTATGTTTTATTTGATTTTCTTCACTTATTTTGATATCCGTTCAAGATTAACTTATTTTAAATACAAGACATTTGGAATTAAATCAAAACGAAAGACAAAGAAAATAAAATCAATAGAAAAATAAAAGAGAAAAAATAGTGAATGTAGGTAAAAAAAAGTTTCGATACAAGGTAAAAAATGTGTATTAACTTAATTTAAATACAAGATAAGGAAAATGAGAATATTTTTAAAAAATTAATTTTTTTTAAAAAAATTAATTTTTAATTAAAAAATAAAAAATAATAATTTACACACGTGGCGGGCGAGTGTGTACAAACACAACCAACTTGGATGGTTGAAGGTGCCACGTCAACACAAAAGGTGTACAAAATAACGAAAAAAATGAGTTCTGGGGGTAATAGGACCTTAGTTAAGTTTATGTGTGTCTCTGAAATTTCGATCATAGTCTAGGGGGTACTTATGTCTTATCCCTAAGTTTTATTCTAAGTTTAGTGAAATAGATCACATAGTGATTCATTTGGTGTAAAAATGCAACTTGTGACAAATTAGCATAGATTGATGAACAAAGAGATGTTGCTGGTATGATATCACTGTACTTATGTCTCAAGGAGAAAAAACATGCCTGATTTTGGGAGCACAAACATCTACTCTTGATTGTACCTGTTTCCTCATAACAGACTAATCAACTAGGATAGAAGTTTAAAATCATGCCAGTAAGTTTCCTGCCAGGGAGATAATGTTGGAATGTAAGCGTCCACTGGGATCACTGGGCCAGGTCCTTGACAGAGATAGAGTGCAGGAAATAAATAACTCAAGGTAAAATAGGAACAATAGATTTTATGTGGAAACGTCCTTGCTCAATGAAGTAAAACCACGACTTGTCACACAAGATTTCAACTGCCTTCACTAATTACAAGCAGAAGTGAATACAGATTTCAACTACACCAATGAGACTAAACTCTTAATTCCACACTAAGTAATACTATTACTTACTGAGCCAAAGCAATGCATCCATTGCCCACTATGTTAACTATCACTAATTAATATAGACTTCAAACGGTAAGACACAAAGTTAACTCTAACGATGTTCTTACACTTACTACACACAAGTGTTTGAAACATTTCTTATAAGAGTGAAACAAATTCTACAAGTTTAGCACAATACAAGCATTCAAAACGACAACGCACACACACAAATTGCACTTCTTCAGTTGATCAGGTCCCTTGTTGTGTCTGTATTTTGAAGCTCGGTTTCTTGGAAAGACTCTCTTGCTCACTTTTTGATGAATGAATCATAAAGTTGTTTGTTCCTTTGAATATATCAATCAAGAAGAATTGTTGACCAATGGACAAACAACCTCATCAGCTCTTATTGGTGAAGTACACTGACTTGCTTCACCAACCACCTGACAGGACAACTTTATAGTTGTACACCATTTTGCACCTGAACGAGAATGACTCTGCCAGGGATCAGGTCCCTGCATGAGGATCATCAAAACACCTAGAATATAGCGGATAATATACTTCACTAGCCAATGGTCACTCAGTTTTTGGTGCTTAGAGTATCTAAAAGACATCTCTCCCCTTTGTTCCTGAGTTTCTGGCTTGGCACCTCGAAAATATACAAAACTGTTACGCAAATTGGCAACAAGTCCAAAAGCTTGAGAAAGTTGGTTGAAGCAATCATATAATGAAGTTTGCCTTTGCAAGAAAAAGAGTAGGTCGTCAGCAAAACCTAGAAGTAAATCACGTACTAAATTGCACGACAGAAAAACTAGATGAGGGCCTACTAGTGTTATTTAGTTTGGTATGTTTTTAAGCTTTATAAATTGATATTTTGATACTCAATATACTTAGATGAATCTACTTCTATCTTCTGTATAGATGATTTCGATGATGGTGTTGCAAAAAGAAGATGTTTCATTACCGTTGTTGGAGTGCAAGCGATTGACGATAAATTCTTGGATTAAAAAACATACCTTCCTTGGCATCGTCAAACTCTTAAGTTCAACTCCTTGTCTAGAGAATCTGACAATACTTCCTAAAGAGGTACGGATGTATGTTTTCAACTTCAATGCTTCAAATTACTTTTGTTTTGTCTTCACTCATTTTATCTTTTTTCTTCATGTGTCTGTTCTGTTTAGTTAGAGAGAATTGTGTTTGATATAGTGTTCTGGTCACATAAAAGTATTACTATTAGACGCACATTGATCTCATACAACTTCACAACTTAATAAAAAATGTATTGAATCTCGTCTATCAATATTTATTTCTGGCAAGTGTTTCACTTACTTGTCTATTATTGATAAATGTTGTTAAGCTTTTCCCCCTCATTTAATTATATTATGTTTGGTGGTTTGTTGGAATGTGTGCGTCCACTTATCAGTCAAGGACCACCTCGCTTGACTCAGCAAGAACAGTAATTAAAATATATGCAGAAAGTAAACAACAGGAAGTAAGATTCGCACAAGTGTTTTACATGGAAACCTCCTTGCTCAAGGGAGTAAAACCACGACCTGTCACACAGGACTTTTCAAACTGCTTTCACTAATCTTCTCAAAGCAAAAGTAAAAACCAGTTTACAACTTTAGATTAACATGCTAATCTCCACAATAAGTAATACAACCTATTACTTAAACGATCCTAAGCAGATACAACACTGCCCACTGTACTAACCCTTACTGATTAATATAGACTTTTGACCGTAAGACACAAAGTTACTCCTAACTATGTTCTTACAAGACTCAAACAAAGCTTGAAACGTTTCTAACAATCAATGAAACGAATCCTACAAGTTAAGCTCAATACAAACAATCAAGAACAACAACAGATACGGAAAGCACTTCTTCTGTTGATCAGGTCCTTGTTGTATGTGTTCTTGTGCTTGAGTTCTTCCTTGAAGATGGCCTTCACTTTTAAGCTTTTGAGTTTTAGTTTGCCAAATCTTAAGTTTGTGTATTTTGGAAAGAGATTATATAAATAAACACAAACTCATTGAGACAATCCTATTGGCTGAAGGCCTACTGTAAGAAAAGTTGTGCACCTACCGTAGCAGCTTTTCTGACAGCTGTCTTGTCACCTTTTCACGTAAGCAATCTTGCAGGGACCAGGTCCCTTGCAAATTTCTTTATAAGTTCTTGAAAAATTTGTTGGCTGACTTCCTTCTTTGCATGAATGAATTTAATATGGTGTTTGTCATGTAGAAAATATCTACTATAAAGAGTTATTACCCGTTGGACAAACACCCTCGTCCATTCTGATTGGTGTAGTACACTGACGCCTCACCAACCTCTGACACGACAGCTTTACAAATGTACCCCATTATAGATCTGGATGAGAAAACTCAGCCAGGGACCAGGTCCCTGCATTTGTGAGACACTGAAACAGACAATCTCGTCCGCTCTTCCTATTGGTGTAGGACACTGCACTTTTCACCTACCACCTGACATGACAACTTTACAGTTGTACCCCATTTGTATATGAACGAGAGCACTCTTCCAGGGACCAGGTCCCTACATTTGTAAGGATCATCAAAACACCTAGAATATAACATTTTCCCCTCTTTTGATGATGACACACAAATATTCCTCACACTGAGTTTATTCATTCATTTCACTGTCAGCAGTCCCAATAACAAGGATTTGGTTCCTTGTTAGATCCCTAAGTTTGTTAAATCATCAAAACTTAATATTAGCTCCGAACTAACATTTTCCCCCTTTTTGATGATAACAAACTTATTCACCAGCTCCCCCTATCAACAAGAACTCTTCGGATAACTGGAGCTTCATCATCCCCGAAGTTTGTCAAATCATCAAAACATCAAAATAACATTTTTCCCCTTTTTGATGATGACAAACAACTTCTTCCTCTTATCGACATGACCATGTCCTCTTCAAGTAGCTAGCATTGATTCCCCCTATCGGCATGACCAAGTCCTCTTCAAGTAGCTAACATTTATTCCCCCTATCGGCATGACCATGTCTTCTTCAAGTAGCTAACATCATTGATCTCATACCTTAACAATTTTCCCCCTTTTGACATCATAAAAAAGGGTTAAAGCAGTAAACCAAGTTGACATAAATGCAGTTCAAGCAAATTCATGGCCACTTGGGCAACACTAAGCATGAGTAAAAATGCATAAAGTAATGAGAGAAGTCAGTAGAAACAAGACATTTTTCATCCATAAATAAAAGATCAGCCATCAAAGCATTGCAAATATGATTACGAATGAAAACCATGACAATGCCCACTCAGTTTCGGAAGAAAAAGAAGAATGAAGATTGACATAGAAATTTAGGAAGAGAGGGGATGAGTTAGAGGCAACGGATTGAAAGAATAGAATTAGTAGAGCATATCCCTTAGCATGGTATTTTCAGAAGCCTTTCTTGAAGTTCACATTCTTTGCTGCCCAGCCTTCATGTTGAACATTCAGGGCAACCAGTTTTTTTTTAACCCAGTCCCTCTGATAGTGCTGTTTTAGAAGCTGAGCCTTTAGGCAAACCATTTCAGTCCCTATTAGCAAGAGCAACTGTCATAGCTTCCAACACTAGCATGAGTTTCTCATAATAGAAAGATTGGTAAAATCAAACTTACTCAAGGCCTATGAGATGAATAGATTAATAATTGAGGAACCAAAAGGAATTTTTTTTTTGTTTTGTTTTTTTTAAAAATCAGACACTCTTCTATTCAGAATATATACTTTGAGTTCTCAGAATATCAACTTCTCCCTTTTTGAACATCATCTTTTCCACTTCTTCATTTTGCTTGGTGGACTTGGTCCCTCTTCACACTTAAAAACATCTTCATCAGAAAATTCTCCAGTAAGAACAAAAGGGTTTAACCATTTGAAGTGTTTTAGAGAGAGGAGAAAGAGGGTTTTAAAATTTTGTGATTTTGGAAGGGGAAAAAAGAAATATGGAGTATAAAGGAAATGAAATGGTGTATTATGTGGAAGAAAGTGTCATTTTGGTATTCGAAAGATGGGACAACGGTCAGATACCTGAATGGCATACATGTGGCAATTGCAACGGTTCACATGCATAATTCAAACTGCAATGTTAAGAGTGCTAACCTTCGAGAACGGACCGGGTCGCTCTCTTAGTTTGAATGTGATTTCCTAGACCTGTCCTGACCTCACTTTTGCTTCAGCCCTTTTGCCATGTGTGTATACCTACAAAGGGTATACGACTGAACTTGCTAAAACATACATAACTAAAAAATAAGGATACCTGCTCCCTTTGCATAGTCATGAGAGGGTTGATTGCCTCAGGTAGGATCCATTCATTCCGGTTTCAACATTCCCAACTTCAGTTTGATTATCTCAGTCAAGTATTCTAAGAGCTTCAAGCTGCTATTTGATCTACAAGAGTTGATCACATCAAGTTACACTTGCTACATTCTCTGCCCCAGTTGTTGAAAGAGCAACTGAATCTTGCCTTTTAGTTCCCCATGAGTAAGAGATCAGCCTAGAACATAAGCCATTCAAGAGGTACTCTTTCTACCAACTGGATATCCAACATGATCAACATCACCACATTCTTCCCAAAAAAAATCTCCTGATGAGCAGAATAGAACCAGGTCCCTGTCTTCTTCAACTGTCTTAGGATTTTCTGAGCAACCATCAAATATGATTCCTTTGTACAAGAATGGAGTCTCTGAACCAGGTTCTTCAGCATCCAGCTTCAAGTTAGTGCTCATGGGAAGCACTCATAACATGAAAATTTTTCAACAGGTACTGGATCCCTATCTTTGATCAGACATCAATTTCCCTGAATGCTGTGCTATTTTCTATGGGTAAGTCCCTATGAGTGTATAAAACTAGTCCTTGCTTGGGGCTTTGGTGAAGATGCCAGCCACTTGATCTTCTATTTTGCAAAAACTTCATGAAGACATTACCCCTCTTTAACATTGTCTTGACTTCAAGCATGTTAAGCCATTTGAGCAGCTCATTGATGTACTTTTCTTGACACTTGAAGATACCTTTAGAGGATTGCTTGATCTCTTTTGAAGCCATTGTTGAAGAGGAATTTGGACAACTTATCAACTTGTTTGGGAACCGAGTGTCATACTTTGCTTCTTTCAAACTGAGCCTGATCAACTTCTTCATTCTCACCTTCAGCATTCACATTATTAGTTTGAACTTCTTTCTCTTTGTTCAGCACTGTCTATAAGACCGGGTCCCTCATCAGGTTCATAATTTGCATCAGCTTCCTTGAGATTGCTAGATACATGAAGAGGATGTTCTTCAGCAAGCTCACTATTTAGACTATCTCTCTGAATCCAAAGTAGCTCTTCCATCTCAGAGTCTTCTTTGTTTTCCAACTTCTCAATTCTTCTAGGCTCACCAACCATCACACAAACATCCCTTTTTAATATGAACATTTTTGTACCCCTGATAAGCCTTGCTGGGGGAAGAATATCTCATAAATACTCTTTAATAATCATTGAGAATACACTTCTCAATTCACCACAAATCTGTGAAACACTTGAAAGATAGTGCTTCAACCATTGCTTTAGTACACTTCTTTAATGGTGTGTTCAACAGACTTCCCAACCATGCATGCACCAAGAATATGCCCTTTCTTGCCATCACCAAATGAGACATCTCCACCTTGAAGTGCCTGGAGAGAGGAAGTTTTCAGTTTTCCCAATCAAATGCTTTGATCATACGCTATTTATGAACCACCACGGACTGCTGCTACTTCCTCTCACCAGCATACCATATCACTTGTTAGCCCTGGGAACCCACTTTAGTCAGAGTTCCCAGTAAGCAGACAAACGAGTGTTAAAAGAGTTCTTTGTCTAGTGAGGTAGGTTGATCTTCTTCAACTTAGGACTGGAAGCACGACTAGGTCCCTTCTTCTGCTTGAAATAGTCTGAGAGGTTATCTTGGGTCCTTTTCCAAGCTGGACAATCCTTCTTCAAGTGACCATCACGACCATAATAATGACACAACAAATTATCAGACATGGACACATATTTGCTATGGAGATTGTAAGAAGGACTTTTGCTTGAAATTCCTAACCCCTTCTTATCATTTTGACCCTGACTGGTAAGCTTTGCAAGCAGTTTTGAAGAGGTGGTCCACTTGAGAGATTGTTCAGTTCTTCTTTGACACGGACCAGGTCCTTTTCTAACTGATTATTTCTCTCCAAGGCCACAACAAGTTTTGTTTCAGCATTATTCAAACTAATTTCTAGATCGATTTGCAAGCTACTAGCCTCTCCCTTTCCTCTTCCACATTTCTTACTCGGCATCTTTAATTTTTTCCTAAGTTCTAGATTTTCGGCTTCTAGAACTATCAATTGTTCTTCCACAACAGACATTTGGTGAACTAAGGCTACCTTTTCTTCATGAAGGATATCTAGGCTATTGTTTATCATATCTTTTTCAGTTGTTGACTCAATGATAGAGTCAATCAAGACAGCGGCTAGACATCTCAACTTCTTAACAGAGTAAACATGTAACATCTCACAAATTTAAATAACTAGGAAGAATCTAAGAATTAAAAATAGTCATTTTTGGAAAGAATGAAAATCTGGAAATTTTCCTAAGTTAGGAAAAGTTGAGTTTTGGCCAACTTCAAGCGGCCATAACTCCTAGATCAGGATGATTTAGGTGTACTTACAGATATGGTTGGAAATCTCTTGGAATTATCTTTCCAATGCCGCCAAGTTTGCATAATTCTGAGTTCGTATGAGTGAGTTATGCCTTTTGGAAATTGGGTTGTTTGAATAAGGAAAGTCTAATCCGAAAATTGGAAGGGTAATTTAGTCTTTTCCTTACCTAATTATTCTAATTCATTTTTAGGAGTTTAATTTTGGGGTAAATTCAGATTTTAGTCAATTTTAGAAAAGTGAATTTCATGCTAGGGCTTGGAGAAAAGAGAAAAGAAGAGAAAGGAGAAGAGGATGCAAGAACGTTCAAAATTCGTTCAAGATTCGTCAAGATTAGCTTGTGGATTTCGTCGGGGGTGATCGCTACAAGGTATGTGAGCTCACATAGCTTTGGGTTAGTTTACCCACGCGCCAAACTTGATTCAATTTCAGCAAAGTATATTGATTTGAAAGTAAATCCCTAGAACTCTTGATAAAGTTCGTTTGAATCCTTGTGGGTTGTGTTGTTGAAGTTGCTTGTGATTGATTCATATTTTTAGTTGGGTTTTCGAGTAGAATCTGATGTATATTGAGGGTATAGATGATTCTAAGTGGTTGGGGAAAGAACCAATGGAGTTTAGAGGGTTTAGAGCTAGAAAATGAAGAAGAAATTTTGTCAGACGAAATCTGGCACTGCCTCCGCGTCACATAGCCATTCTCTAGATCTGGGAAAATTTGTTTCGCGGAGCGGTCACGGAGTGTTCTGCCTTAAAAGTCATTTTCGAAACTAAATTTTAAATGCTTCTCCGTGTCGCTGACCCACCCTCAGATATCGATTTTTGATCATTTTCTCATGTTTAGCTATCTAAAATCATTCCTAAACATCATAAGATTTTTCCTATCACAAATCACAATCCTTGAATCCATAATTCAATTCAAGGATCAGTTAAGAGTTAAGTTTAGAAGTTAAGAAGCAAGTCAAGAGAAGTCCATTCAAGTTTTCATAAGTCTTTCACAAACATTTTAACTTTGTTCTAATACTTAAGTTTCAAGTTTAAGCAAAGAGTAAAGAGTTGAGTTCTTTTTCTCAAAAATCTATAAGGGAACTAAGTAATCCCAAAGAGTTTATAAATGTTTTCACATTTGAGCAAGAAAAGGGAACATCGATTCCAAGAGAGCTTTTAAGCTAAGTTTTTGAGTAATTATCTCAAACCAAAGAAAGAAGTTTGTTTTAAAAACATATGAGCTAAGTATATTTTGGGAGTAGTATTGATCATCGATATGGGGATGTGAGTTCATATTAACTCAAGCTCCCATAAACCATGTAGCCAACATGGGTAGAAAATGGTCATACTTTTTAGATGATTCCTTAGTGCTTTGTAGCATAGACTAGTGGATCCACTTAGTGAGTTAGGTTCTATACCCTCGACAAGGTATAAGAGGGTCCTTGGCAGCGTGAGGTAAAACATTGTACCATCACTTAGGCTCATAGTGGTGGTTGTCAGTTACAGACTCTCCCGCAGAAACTATATTACTTTATTATATGAGTAAAGTTGAGTTTGTTATTGCATTTTCTTTAACAAACTAAGTTACTTTTATTGTTTTATAAAGCTTTCCATGTGTTTTATTGCTTTACTTGAGTTAAGTATTCATGAGTTGAGAAGAGCAAAGGTAAGTGTTCCTTTCAGAATCTTTTCAAGCCTATGTTATGTTTAACATTCCAACTCGCATATTCGTACATTCAATGTACTGATGCCAGTTGGCCTGCATCTTATTATGATGCAGACGCAGGTAATCAGGATCAGCATCCAGTACCTCGTTAATCCAGTTGAGCACTCCAGAGTCAGTTGGTGAGTCTCCTTGCATTCCAGAGGACTCATTTTTACTGCTTTCAGTTTTATTTTCAGTTCATTAGGATGTTATGGAGCTTGTCCCAACATCCATATCAGTTGTTTAGAGGCTTCATAGATAGACAGTCAGTTAGTTAATTCATTTTTCACTACTTTATTATTGGCTTATGTTTTTGAGACTTGAGTTGCCATTTTGGCTAGTTTGAATGTTTCTTTTAAGACATTCTGAGTTTATTTCACAAGTTCTTTATTTAGACTATTTCTTGTGTTTTAAGTCTTTCACTGAGTAAGTAAGCCAGACCAAGGGTTCGCTTGCGGCCAACAATGGTTCTCGAGTGCCAGCCACGTCCAGGGTGTAGGCTCGGGGTGTGATAAACATGCACGTTTTGTCTAAGATCAGAAATGGTTACCTCTTCTTCAGTACCTTCATCATCATATTCTACCATAAAGGCCTTATTAGAAGGCTCAGAGTCATCTGAATCACTCGAGGGATCTTCCCATACAGCCATCTCCCTTTTCACTGCCTGAAAAAAGGTTTCTCTCCTGCCTGTATTGGGATGGACCTGGTCCCCTTCTTTGTCTTTTACTTCCTTATGGTCAGCTTCATACGTAGGATAGTTTCTAATGGAGTGACCTGGTTTGTCACACTTGTAACACATGTCAATAGAGCTTGTAGCACTGTCATGAGTTTCTTTCTGCATGGAATCTCCACATTTACTCACAAATTTTTGAAATCTTTGAGTAAGATAGCCCATGGTCTCATATGTTTCAGAATCCTTACTTTGTGACTCCTTGGAAGCTGGTGATTCATCCCTTTCTGCATCTCCCTTCTGATCAGCATCACTAGTCAGATCTGCCCCTATGTTTTCACCTTTGAAAATGAGACCCTTCCCTTTTCTATGCATGTCATGAGCTTGAAGATGCTCAAACAGAGCACACAGAGTCATTTCTTCAGGTTCCCTTGTATCATTGCCAGTTGCAAAACCAATTGTCCAAGATCTTGGAGAACTTTCCAGAATCTTGGAGACTTGTCTGCACACGGGGACTGGTTCTTCAAGAAGCATAAGCTCATTTTTAATGGTGGAGAATCTTGTGCACATTTCATGAACTGGTTCACCTTCTTTCATGATGAAACTTTCGAACTGAGCAGCAAAGAAATCTAGCTTAGATTTCCTTGTTTCCTCAATGCCCACATAGGTAGTTCTCAGTAGATCCCAAATTTCTTTGGCTGATTCGCACGAAGAAATCAGATCATACACATTTTCTCTGATTCCACATATTAAAAACTTCCTAGCCTTGTAATTTTTCTCAACTTTCTTTTTGTCAACTTTATTGTATTGCTATCGTGTTTTGACAACGACCCTTGTAACATCCCCATATTTTACTTCAATGGTTGGAACATAGGGACCCTCACAAATAACATCCCACAACTCACAGTCTTCAGCCATTATAAGGTCAAACATGCAATGTTTCCACCACCAATAGTACTGACCATCAAACAGAGGTGGCCTTGTTGAAGACCGACCTTCTTGCCATCTCAGTGGAGCAGCCGTTCTTCGCAGGAATCTCTCTCTTGGTGTTAACCATATAGAGAACCCTTGTTGGAATGTGTGCGTCGACTTATCAGTCAAGGACCAAGTCCCTTGACTCAACAAGAACAGTAACTAAAATATATGTAGAAAGTAAACAACATGAAGTAAGATCTACACAAGTATTTTACGTGGAAACCTTCTTGCTCAAGGGAGTAAAACCACGACCTGTCACACATGACTTTTCAAACTGCTTTCACTAACCTTCTCAAAGTAAAAGTAAAAACCAGTCTACAACTTGAGATTAACATGCTAATCTCCACAATTAGTAATACAACCTATTACTTAAACGAGCCCAAGCAAATACAACACTTCCCACTATACTAACCCTCACTGATTAATATATAATTTTGACCGTAAACCACAAAGTTACTCCTAACTATGTTCTTACAAGATTTAAACAAAGTTTGAAATGTTTCTGACAATCAATGAAACGAATCCTACAAGTTAAGCTCAATAAAGACAATCAAGAACAACAGCAGGTACAGAAAACACTTCTTTTGTTGATCAGGTCCTTGTTGTATGTGTTCTTGTGCTTGAGTTCTTCCTTGAAGATGACCTTCACTTTTAAGCTTTTGAGTTTTAGTTTGCCAAATCTTAAGTTTGTGTATTTTGGAAAGAGATTATATAAATCAACACAGACTCATTGAGATAATCCTATTGGATGAAGGCCTGCTGTAAGAAAAGTTGTGCGCCTACTGTAGCAGCTTTTCTGACAGTTGTCTTGCCACCTTTTCACGTAAGCAATCTTGCAAGGACCAGGTCCCTTGTAAACGTCTTTATGAGTTTTTGAAAGGCTTGCTGGTTGACTTCCTTCTTTGGATGAATGAATTTAATATGGTGTTTGTCATGTAGAAAATATCAACCATAAAGAGTTATTACCCGTTGGACAAACACCCTCATCCATTCTGATTGGTGTAGTACGTTGACGCTTCACCAACCTCTGACAGGACAACTTTACAGTTGTACCCCATTATAGATCTGGACGAGAAAACTCAGCCAGGGACCAGGTCCCTGCATTTGTGAGACATTGAAACAGACAATCTCGTATGCTCTTCCAATTGGTGTAGGACACTGTACTTTTCACCTACCACCTGACATGACAACTTTACAGTTGTACCCCATTTGTATCTGGACGAGAGCACTCTTTCAGGGACTAGGTCCCTACACCTAGAATATAACATTTCCCCCCTTTTTGATGATGACACACAAATATTCCTCACATTGAGTTTATTCATTCATTTCATTGTCAGCAATCCCAAAAACAAGGATCTGGTTCCTTGTTAGATCCCTAAGTTTGTTAAATCTATATTAGCTCCGAACTAACATGGTTCTTCTGTATCCTTTGGACTGCACTTTCTTAAATTACTGGTGTAAAGACGTGGATGTGTTGGAAGACCACTATGAGAACATATTCATAGGTTCCTTGCGGAATCTGAAAACCTTAAAGTTCATTTTACAGTGGAGTCCCCTCACATTTGACACGACAACAGAGAAAACTGAACTGATGAAGTACTCGCTTGAGCATGCAAAAATCTGGAGAAATTGGTTATAGTGCCAGCGAACAGTGGTTGTTCAAAAATGATAGGAAGTTTGTTAGCTCTTCCCAGAGTTTCTAATAGTACTCTACTTGTTTCCGTTGAACCGCTTGCTTATGTTGAGTATGAGTAGAATTTGTTTCCTAGAATATTTTGTCCAATTATTTTGAATATCTTTACATTTATTTTATAGTTTTTTATATGGTATGTGATTTGTTTAAAGATTTTATTTTATTTTGGTGCAAATGGAGATTATTTTATTAAGCCAAAAGCATGTAAGCAGAAGCTAGATTTGGCAACAAAACAGTACTAGTATTATACAAAGGAGCGGGGTTGATGGACTGCACATTAACCCTTGTAGTGGAGAAACCTGCAATCATTCAGTAAAGAAGAATATAGAATTTATCATATGGATTACTTCTTTTTGAGCTACTAACTGTAACTTCTCAACCAGTGTTCAGGAAAGCGAGCACTTCATCGCTTAAAGCGATGAAGCGAACCGATGCTAGCCTTCTATGCTTCACAGACTAGAATGAGTATGTGAGCGCTTCATCGCTTAAAGTGAGCGCTTCATTGCTTTTTTCCGCTTCACGCTTCCCTTAACACTTTTGTCACACTTCTTTCTCCTTGGGCATTTTATGGGGTCAGTAACTTTCAGTTTATTCCAAATTGTACTTACTGTGAAAGACTAGAGTGACACATAATTTTTTGGAAATTCTTCATACAAAATGTGAAAATACCTTTTTTCAATAAAGATGGCTACTAGCACCTGTTACTAGTAAAATGCAATATCACTTAATAACAAAGTAAAATGTGATGCCACTTGACTGTTTCTGCATCTTGTGCCAGATCCAAGCATAGATCATTTTGAAATTCAATATCGCGAGCATGATATCATGAGTAACACTCTTGTTTTTTTTTTTGTGATATGCAACTATTATAGAAGTTTCACTAATTGTGTTATCAGCTGAAAGATACCCAGTTGAAGAATTTTCAGTTCCTGTCAACCTTTTTGGTTTATTTAAGGTGCTTGATAAATTTTTATTTCTATACTTTCAGGTGTTTCATGGTCATGGTGGCATTGATGCTGCATCATTCACTCAAAAGAATCTCCTAAGCTTTATTGTAGAGGATACACATTTTCCATCGATGGTCAAAAGAGTATCAGGAATGCTTTTGTTAAAGCTGATAATGCACTGGCTGATACCCAATCACTTGATAATACCTCTGGAACAACTGCTCTGACTGTGCTTATTTTAGGACGGTAAATGATTGACCTTCTTTTGTGTGGCACAGTCTTATATTTCTAAAATTTTCATCTCTCATAGGAGCTAGATGCATTCATGCCGTGTCTGTCCCAATTTTTTTTTAATACAAATTTTGGATCTGCTAAATATGTCAATACTTAAGTTCGCAGGGTCTTGATCTATTGATGAGAGCACAACACTTGATGTGTGGGTTAGTCATATGTCATGGGTTCGAACCTTTTCACAGCAAAAAGCCTATTATTTAAGTGGAGAAGGGTTACCTCTCCTGTGTAGTTTGCGAGCTATTGCATATGAGCGGGAGTTTTATCCTATACGCACCCAAAGGGTAGGGATGTGGGTTTCCCTTGTCATGAAAAAATGTGGAGAAGGGTAGAGAGGTAGGTTCATGATCCATCGAGTTTCGAACTATGTGCTATTGGCACTCGGGGATTTCTCGATGATAAAAAAAAAAAACATACATGCGATGTTTAGCTCAGATACCAGAAGTTCTTTAGTACAAAAGGGAGAAACTTGGAACTTAAAACACAAACCACATCAAATTGGGGAATTTCGATCATTAAATAAGCAAACTTGGGGGGGGGGGGGAATGGAAGAGTCAATGATGATCACAAGTCGTCATTTCTACTGCTTGTTTGAAGAATTTTCTATCATTATTTGTAGCCATGCAAAGTCATAGACATCTTCAAAACAAATGGGTATATGTTAATCCACTTTCCTATCGATAACCTAGTTCTACAAGATTCAAGATTCTACTCTTCCTGGCTTTTTTATTTATGATTTTGGATGTATATATTTTCCAAGTGTGAATAGGACAACAAAATGTTGTTAATCTGACCAATTGAATTTCATTACAACAACAACATACCCATAGAATCCTACAAGTGGGGTCTGAGGAGGGTAAGATGTATGTAGACCTTACTACTACCTTAGTGGGGTAAAGAGGTTTTTGGTAGACCTTCGGCTTAAATGAAAAGTTTTTCAAAGCAGGATTGTAAGAAAAATATGACAACAAAAACAACAAGATACAAAGAAAAACAAAGCAACAAATATTAATGTACTTTAAAAGGTAAGAAACTACGCGACTATTAAATAATGCTGCTAATAAAGAGAAGAGGAGGCTAGCCCCCTACCTCTCTCAAAAGAAGTGCAACAATACTCGGCAACCTATTAACCTTCCATCCTAATTTTTATTCTCCAAGCCTTTCTATCTAGGGTCATGTCTGCAGTAAGTTGAAATTGTGTCGGTCTTGTCTAATCACCTCCCCCAATTCCTTTTTGATCTACCTCTATTCTCCTAACCCATGCTACAACCAACATTTCACACCTTCTTATTGGTGCATCCACTCATATCCTCTCCGCATTCATTTCAACCCCGCTTCCCTTATCTTGTCCGTTACGGAGGCACTCCCACCTTGCCCTGTATAACTTTTTTCCTTATCATATCTCTTCTAATATGTCCACAAATTTATTCAAGCATCTTCATCTCCGCTACCTTTATCTTCTGAACATGGGAGTACTAACTAGACAGTACTCTGACGCATACAACAATGTTGGTTTAACCACCACTCTGTGGAACTTACCTTTAAGCCTTGGTCTAACCAATTGAATTTCATTACTGCCTACTAATGTCTTTGATCCGTTTGGTAAGAGAGATTTTCTTACTGGCTTTAGCCTCATAACTTTCATTCTTTAAATCTAGCATTTAATTCTAATATCTATTTACAATGCCAAAAAGGAACTTACATAACTCAGTTATGCATCTATGAATTGTTTATTTATCCCCCTTATCCTTTTTCATTTGTTGTGTAGGTAACTTATTTTCATTCTTTTTTTTATGTTGTGGCGATTCACAGGACTATGCTTATTGCTAATACTGGGACTCTCGAGCTGTACTAGGAAAACGAGGAAGAGCGATTGAATTATCAAAAAACCACAAACCAAACACTACTTCTGAAAAATTAAGAATTGAGAAACTAGGGGGAGTCATATATGATGGTTACCTTAATGGACAACTCTCGGTTGCACGAGCTCTTGGTGACTGGCACATAAAGGGTCCTAAAGGTTCAAAGGGCCCCTTAAGCTCGGAACCAGAGTTGGAAGAGTTGGACCTGTCCGAAGAGGATGAGTTCTTGATAATAGGGTGTGATGGCTTATGGGATGTTATGATTAGCCAGTACGCAGTAACTATCGTGAGAAAGGAGCTTATGCTGCATAGTGATCCCGAGAGATGCTCGAAGGAACTTTTCAGGGAGGCACTAAAGCGTAATACTTGTGATAATCTAACAGTGCTTGTGGTTTGCTTCTCTCATGATCCACTCCCGCGAATTGAAGTTTCAAGAACACAGAGGAAGATAAGCATATCAGCTGAAGGATTGGATCTTCTAAAAGGTGTCTTAAGTGACATATAAAGAAGACTTGTTGTATAGATGAATTAACCATTGTCAGGGATTTTTCTGAGTTTTCTGTTGTCCATATCAATGGTGGATACAAAAACAAAAGGCTTCTGTAAGGATCCTCCAACAACTTAATTTTGATTTATTCAGTTGTCACTGTAACTATCCTTGATTGAATGTGGCTGCTCTTCATAATAAGATTCATATGCACACTAAACGGTTCCTTCTCACTAACCATTTAAGTTGATTTGCCAATAGGTATTTCTTCGTAGCAAATTTGATATTTCTGCTTCCACGGGGTAGTAGTAGGTTCTGCGTACACTCTACCCTCCTCAGACCCCAATTGTGGGACTTTACTGGTGTCTGAGTATGTTGTTGTTGTTGTTATTGTTGTAGTGCATATTACTTAAAATTCTTATTCTTCTACAACAAAAAATATGTAACCAAAAGAGGAAAGAGTTAAGTTTCTCTCATATCGACCAAGACTTTCTTGAGTTTGAATGTGGCTGCTCTTCATAATAAGATTCATATGCACACCAAATGGTTCCATTTCACTAACCATTTAAGTTGATATGCCAATAGGTATTTCTTCGTAGAAAATTTGATGTCTCTGCTTCCACGAGGTAGTAGTAAGTTTTGCGTACACTCTTCCCTCCTCAGACCCCACTTATGGGATTTTACTGGGGTCTGAGTATATTGTTGTTGTTGTTATTGTTGTAGTGCATTTTACTTAAAATCCTTATTCTTCTACAACAAAAAATATGTAACCAAAAGAGGAAAGAGTTAAGTTTCTCTCATATCGACCAAGACTTTCTTGAGTTTGAAATAAGCGGCAAGAAGCCAGGGCGTAGCAGTTGCACGAAAATCGATCCCCTAAATCGTTGTCCCTTAGCGCATCCCTTTTCTTGTAGGATTGCTAATGCGCGACCTTATGCTTTCTTCTGCTCTGATAAATATTTGTAACAAAATAACAAATTTTAGGAAAATATCAGATTTAATGTAATGATATCCACAAGGAAAAACTATAAATTATAATTTCAGATTAGTTGGTGTAGCATTATCATATATGAATATGTTATTATTCAATTTATAATTGTATCTCGTAACTTGGAAATAGCCATTTTGGAAAGAATATAAATATCTGGAAAATTTGCTAAGTATGTTCAGTTGAGTTTTAGTCAATTTAAAACAACCATAACTCCTAGCTCAGGATGAGTTAGGTGTGCTTCCAGATACCGTAGGAAAGATCTCGGAATTATCTTTTCAAAGGAAATGTTAATCCGGATTTTGAAAAGGTGTTTTGGTCTTTTCCATACCCTATTATCTTACTCCCTCCATTACAAAAAGAGTGACCTAGTTTGACTTGACACGGAGTTTAAGAAAATATAGAAGAGTTTTGAATCTTGTGGTCCTAAATTAAAGTTATGTCAAATGTACAAAATTGCCCTTTAATCTTGTGGCCTTAAACATGCCACGTGGAAAGCTGAAATTAAAATGTTACCAAAAAAAGAAAGAGACCATTCTTTTTAAAACAGACTAAAAAGGAAAGGGGGTCATTCTTTTTTAAACATAGGGAGTAATTCGTTTTAGTGAATTAATTAAGGGTCAAAACTGAATTGGTTCAGTTTGCACAATTGGAAATTTATGCTAGGGTTCTAGAGAGAAGAACGCAAGGGAAAAAAGAAGAGAAAATCAAGATTCGTTGTCTTCGTAAGGAATTGATTTCGAATTTCATCAAGGATTTGATCCTACAAGGTATGTAAGACTTTCATAACGTTGGGTTTGTTCACCCACGTGCCAAGCATGTTTGATTCAGCGTGAATTCGTTCTAAAAAGATTGGAAGTTGAATGTTCTTGATAGTTATTCTTGAACATGAGTTGAGATTAAGGAGTTTCTTGATATTAAAGTGTTGTTTCCTTGAGTTGTTTGAGTTAGATTTTGTGTATATGTTCTAGGTATCTGATTCTAAAGTGAATTTGAGAAACGGAATCGGAATTAATCGATTTAGAATCAGAAAACGAGACCAAAAGTTCATCAGTTTTTGCCTAAGGGGAAGGCTGGCGTGACGCGCTCCCATAGCGCTAGGCAGGCTTGGGCGGCACGCCAACAATGTGCCATTTTGGTGCCTCAGTAAGTTGGGGCTGGCGCGGCGCGCCAGGGATGCGCCCAAATTGTCGTTCTCCACCCGTTTTTCGTCATTTAGTCTGTTTAAGTCCTTCTACAGTGTACTAACACTTCCTACTAATTCTAACTACTCTTAATGACTTCTAAACATCTAGAAATCATCCAGAAATATGAATCATAACCTTGAATCAATAAATTCAAATTCAAGGAAAGTTAAGAGTCGAGTTTAGGAAGTTCTTAGAGTCTTTTCAAGAAGTCTTTTGCAAATGCTTTTAACTTTGTTGTAAGACTTAAAGTTCAAGTTGAGTAAAGAGTAAAGAGTAAAAGAATGAAGTTCATTTATTCAAAAGTATATGGGGACTATGTATTCCCAAATGGTTTAAAATGTTTTCACATTTAAATAAGAAAGGAAACCTTAATTTCCAAAGAGCCTTTGAACTAGTTTTCATAAAAGAGTAATCGCTTTCTAAATGAAGCAAGAGAGGAAACTTTGATTTCCAAGATAGCCTTTGGGTTAAGGTTTTGAGCAAATATCTCAAATCACATAAAAAGTAAGGTTTTGAGCAAATATCTCAAATCACATAAAAAGTAAGGTTTTTATGCATAAGAGCTAGTATCATATTTTGGGAGTAGTATTGAGCACCGATATGAGGGAGAGTTCAGACAACTCATAGCCCACATAAACCATGCGGCTACAATGGATATAAAAGGGTCATACTTTTTAGATGATTTCTTTAGTTCTTTTTAGCATAGACTAGTGGATCCACTTAGTAGTTCATGTTCTATACCCTCGGCAAGGTATAGGACAATCCTGGCAGCGTGAGGCAAAACGATGTATCATCACAACAACTATTAAGTAATGGTTGTCGGTTAAGAAACTCCCACAGAAGTAATTGTATTGTTATATACACAATTATTTGTATTTTTACATACATTTCAGAGTTATGTTGTATCTTTGCATACACACAGAGTTGACATCATGTTTTAAACAACTTTGCTTTATATTGCACTTGTTATAAACTGATTTATATTTAAATGAGTTCATATATGTTGAATTGAGTTGATCCAGGTAAGTTTTTCAGTTCCTTTCAAGCTTATGTCTTGTTTTAGAATTCCTCTCGCATACTCGTACTTTCAATATACTGATGCCATTTGACCTACATCTTATTATGATGCAGACATATGTAACTAGGATCGGCATCTAGCGCATCGTTGATCAAGTTGAGCATTCAGAGTCTTGTGGTGAGCCTCATTTGATTTCCGGATGATCCCTTTTATTGCTTTCAGTTCTTTCATTTGTTCATTAGGATGTCGTGGGGTTTGTCCCGACATCCATCTCAGTTGTTTTAGAGGCTTCATAGATAGTCAGTCAGATATTAGTTTATTCGTCATTATCTTGTTATTGGCTTATGTTCAGATTTGGGTTGCCACTTTGGCAAAGTTAAATGTTTATTTTTAAAACATTAGGAGTTCAGTTTGAGACAGTTAAGTTATTTAGAATTTGAATCCTTTTTCATATGTTAAAGTCTTCTGCTGAGTAAGTAAGCTAGGCCAAGGGTTCACTTGGGGCCAACAATGGTTCTCGATTGCCGGCCACGTCCATGGTGTAGGCTCGGGGCGTGACAAACTTGGTATCAGAGCACAGAGTTGAAGAGTCCTAGGGAGTCTCTGAAGCCGTGTCTATAGAGTCTTAGTTATCGTGTGAAGCACGCCACATCTATAATTAGGAGGCTGCAACACTTAAGGAAAATTTCTCACTTTTTTCATACTCATTTCGTGCTTTAGAGTTTGATCTGTCAAAAGTTTCCTTCTAATTCGTGCTTGCGCGTGTTTTCAGATAATCATGCCTCCACGAAGAGCTGTCAGAGGTCGACCTGCTAGGCATAATGTTGAGGAGCAAGAGGTACCCAATGCACCTGAAGTGCAACCCCAATGAGAAGTTACCAATGCTGAGTTCAGAGAAGCGATAAGGATGTTGAGTCAAGCTGTGACTAACTAGGTTGGGCAAAAAAGAGGGGCTCCACAAGAAGAGGCTGACACTTCGAGCATTCGTGAGTTCTTGAGGATGAACCCTCCAAATTTCACTAGTTCAAGCACTACTAAGGATCCAGGGAACTTTATTGAGGAACTGCTAAAGGTATTTGGTGTTATGCACGTTGCTGATACTAAGAGGGTGGAACTAGCTACATACCAAATGAAGAGTGTCACTAGAATTTGGTTCGATCAATGAAAGAAGAACCGAGTTAAGGATGCACCACCTGTGAGTTGGGCTTGTTTTGAAGAGGCCTTCTTGGGGAGTTTTCTTTTCCTGAGAACTAAAAGAAGCTAAGGTACGAGAGTTCCTCACACTTAAGCAAAATTCTTTGAGCGTTCATGAGTATGGGTTGAAGGTCACCCAACTATCCCGTTATGCTTCAAAGATGGTTGCGAATATGAGGAGTAGGATGAGTTTGTTTGTTGTTGGATTGTCCCGTCTGTCAAGCAAAGAGGGCAGGGCAACAATGCTAATTGGGGACATGGATATATCGAGGTTAATGGTATATGTGCAGCAGGTTGAGAAAGAGAAACTAAGGGATAAAGAAGAGTTTAAGAACAAGAGAGCTAAGGCAGGGAACGATTCCGGACAGCAGAAGAGTAATGCCAACCGAGCATCATTCCAACAGAAACAGAAGGGACCTACTCCATCATCTGCTAGTGCACCTGCACCCAGAAACAAAGGTGAGTACAATAGTCAGAATTCACAGCATTTCAGGGATAGACATGCCCAGTCTCAGGTTAGTGCGGAACAAGGAGGTAATTGGGCTCCTGCATGTGCTAAGTGTGGTAGAACTCACCCAGGTAAGTGTCGCTATGGCTCCACGGGTTGCTTCAAGTTTGGGCAAGAGGGTCATTTCATGAAAGAGTGTCCCAAGAACCAGCAAGGTAATAGAAATCAAGGCAATAAAGTCCAATCCTCATCAGTTGCTCCACCAGACAGGGCTGCACCTAGATGAGCTACTTCCGATATTGGCGGAGGAACAAATCGTCTTTATACGATCACTAGTCGCCAAGAGCAAAAGAACTCTCCAGATGTTATCACTGGTATGATCAAAGTCCTTACTCTTGATTTTTATGCTTTGCTAGACCCAGGAGCAAGTTTATCTTTTGTAACTCCTTATGTTGCAAATAATTTGGATGTTCTTCCTGAGAAACTCTGTGAACCCTTTTGTATTTCTACACCTGTTGGGGAGTTTATTATAGCTGAGTGAGTATATCGTGATTGTGTTATTTCCATCAATCACAAGAACACCATGGCTGATTTAGTTAAGTTAGACATGGTAGATTTTGATGTCATTCTAGGCATGGACTGGCTTCATGCCTACTATGCATCAATGGATTGTAGAACTCGAGTTGTCAAGTTCCAGATTCCTTATGAGCCAGTCATAGAGTGGAGTAGTAGTTAAACAATGCCTAAAGGTCGTTTCATTTCGTACCTTAAAGTGAGAAAGTTAGTTTCTAAGGGTTGTGTCTATAACTTAGTCCGAGTTAATGAATCTAGTGTTGAGATACCTCTTATTCAGTCAGTTCCTATAGTAAAAGAGTTTCTAGATGATCTACCCGGATTCCCTCATGAGAGAGAAATAGACTCCGGCATAGACATTCTTCCCGATACTCGTCCTATCTCTATTTCACCATATAGAATGTCACCAATAGAGTTGAAAGAGCTTAAAGAACAGTTGAAAGATCTCCTTGATAATGGTTTCATTCGACCAAGTGTCTCACCTTGGGGAGCTCCGGTCTTATTTGTGAGAAAGAAAGATGGTTTCCTTAGGATGTGTATAGATTACCGTCAGTTGAACAAGGTTACCATTAAGAACAAGAATCCTCTTCCGAGAATTGATGATCTTTACGATCAGCTTCATGGTTCTTCTTGTTTTTCTAATAAGGGAGTGTGTATTCCCAAGATAACATTCATGACCCGTTATGGTCATTTTGAGTTTCTGGTCATGTCGTTCGGTTTAACTAATGCACCTGCAATGTTCATGGACCTTATGAATAGAGTGTTCAAACCTTATTTAGATATGTTTGTTATCATCTTCATTAATGATGTACTAATCTATTCAAGGAATGAAGAAGATCATGTTAGTCATCTCAGAATAGTTTTCCAGACTCTAAAAGATAGAGAGTTGTATGCCAAGTTCTCTAAGTGAGATTTTTGGCTTAAGTCTGTGGCATACTTAGGCCACATTGTGTCTGGAGAGGGAATCAAAGTTGATACTTAGAAAATAGAGGCAGTGCAGAATTGGCCTAGACCCACATCTCCAACTGATATTAGGAGTCTTTTAGGCTTGGATGGATATTATAGAAGGTTCGTAGAGGGGTTCTCATTGATTTCGTCCCCTTTGACCAAGTTAACTCAGAAGATAGTGAAGTTTCAATGGGGTGAAGCTTGTTAGAAAAGCTTTCAGGAATTGAAGAAGAGGTTGACTATTGCCCCAGTTTTGATCTTAATAGAAGGTACGCAATGCTTTGCTGTCTATTGTGATGCATCTAGAGTTGGTTTGGGTTGTGTATTAATGCAAAATGGGAAAGTTATAGCTTATGCCTCCAGACAGTTGAAAGTTCATGAGAGGAACTACCCAACCCATGACTTAGAGTTGGTTGTCGTAGTATTTACTTTGGAGATATGCCGTCATTATTTAAATGGTGTTCATGTTGATGTATTCACTGATCACAAGAGTCTTCAATATGTGTTCACTCAGAAAGAGCTTAATCTCAGACAAAAGAGGTGGTTAGAATTACTCAAGGATTATGACATGAGTATTCTTTATCACCCAGGTGAGGCTAATGTTGTTGTTGATGCCTTGAGCAGGTTGTCTATGGGTAGTACCACCCATTTTGAAGAAGATAAGAAAGTGCTAGCAAGAGATGTACATAGACTTGCACGCTTAGGAGTCCAATTAATGGATTCCATAGAAGGAGGACTAGTGGTGATGAATGGGGCTGAGTCATCTTTAGTGTCTGAAGTTAAAGAGAAACAAGAACAAGACCCAATTTTTCTTGAATTGAAGGCAAATGTTCATAAGCAGAAAGTTATGGCTTTTGAACAAGGGGGAGATGGTGTATTGAGGTATCAAGGTAGATTGTGTGTACCAAGGGTGGATGGATTCCAACAGAGGATCATGGAGGAAGCTTATAGCTTCAGCTATTCCATTCATCCGGGTTCCACAAAGATATGTCGTGACCTGAGAGAAGTGTATTGGTGTAATAGTATGAAGAAGGGCATTGCAAAGTTTGTTGTTAAGTGTCTGAATTGCCAATAAGTTAAAGTAGAGCACCAAAGGCCAGACAGTATGGCTCAGAATATATAACTTCCAAAATGGAAGTGGGAGATGATTAATATGGACTTCATCACCGGTTTACCAAGGTCACGTAGGCAACATGATTCTATTCGGGTGATTGTTGATAGAATGACGAAATCAGCCCACATTTTGCTAGTAAAGATTACACATTCAATAGAGGATTATGCTAAGTTGTATATTCAAAAGGTAGTTAGACTTTCATGGGGTGCCAATTTTGATTATTTCAGATAGAGGCGCCCAATTTACTGCACAGTTCTGGAAATCTTTTCAGAAAGGTTTAGGTTTAAAAGTGAACTTAAGAAATGCTTTTCATCCTCAGACAGATGGCCAAGCATAGCGCACCATTCAGACCTTGGAGTATATGTTGAGGGCTTGTGTGATTGATTTCAAAGGAAATTGGGATGATCACCTACCTCTTATCGAATTTGCTTACCAAAATAGTTACCATTCTAGCATCCAAATGACTCTTTATGAAGCTTTTTATGGGAGAAGATGTAGATCTCCTATTGGATGGTTTGAAATTGGTGAAGCTGGGTTGATAGGACCAGATTTAGTTCATCAAGCTATGGAGAAGGTGAAAGTGATTCAAGAGAAGTTGAAAACAGCACAGAGTCGTCAGAAATCCTACACTGATGTTAGGAGAAGGGAGTTAGAGTTTGAAGTAGATGATTGGGTGTATTTAAAAGTTTCACCTATGAAAGGTGTTATGAGATTTGGTAAGAAGGGAAAATTTAGTCCCCGGTATATTGCCCTTACAGAATATCAAAAAGGGTAGGTAATGTAGCATATGAGTTGGAGCTACCACAAGAGTTAGCCGCGGTTCATCCGGTGTTTCACATCTCCATGTTGAAGAAGTGCATGGGCGATCCTTCATTGATCATACCAACTGAAGATATTGGGATCAAGGATAGCCTATCTTATGAAGAGATTCTGGTTCAGATTCTAGATCGCCAAGTTCGCAAGTTGAGGACAAAGGAAGTAGCATCATTCAAGGTTCTTTGGAGGAACCAGTTTGTTGAAGAAGCTACTTGGGAACCTGGGGAAGATATGAAGAAGAGATATCCACATCTCTTTGAAACCGGAGAAGTTCCAGACCAAGGTACTAATTATATTCTTAGTACTCTTTAATTTATAAGTTGGCATGTTGTATTTGCATTGCTTGTTGGGTGTTTGAGCTGAATGTTAGATGTTACACCCTTAGCCTAGTAAGAGTAATCTCATTTGAGGACGAACTTTCCCAAGGGGGAGATATTGTAACATCTCGCAAATTGGAAATAGCCATTTTGGAAAGAATATAAAAATATGGAAAATTTGTTGAGGATGTTAAGTTGAGTTTTGGCCAACTTAAAACGACCATAACTTCTTGATCAGGATGATTTAGGTGTGCTTCCATATACCGTAGAAAATATCTCGTAATTATCTTTCCAACACCGCTGAGTTTACGCGATTCAAAGTTCGTATGAGTGAGATATGCCCATTGGAAGATGGGCTGTTCAAATAAGAAAATGTCAATCCAGATTTTGAAAGGGTGTTTTGGTCTTTTCCGTACCCTATTATTTTAATTTGTTTTAGTGAATTAATTAAGGGTCAAAACTGAATTGGTTCAGTTTGCACAATTGGAAATTTACGCAAGGGTTCTAGAGAGAAGAACACAAGGAAGAAGAGAAGAGAAAATCAAGATTCATCGTCTTCGTAAGGAATTGATTTCGGATTTCACCAAGGATTTGATCCTACAAGGTATGTGAGACTTTCATAATGTTGCATTTGTTCACCCACGTGACAAGCATGTTTGATTCAGCGTGAATTCGTTCTAAAAAGATTGGAAGTTGAATGTTCTTGATAGTTGTTCTTGAATTGCTTTCGTTCTTGAACATGAGTTGAGATTAATGAGTTTATTGATATTAAAGTGTTGTTTCCTTGAGTTGTTTGAGTTAGATTTTGTGTATATGTTCTGGGTATCTGATTCTAAAGTGAATTTGAGAAAAGGAATCGGAATTAATCGATTTAGGATAAGAAAACGAGACCAAAAGTTTGTCAGTTTTTGCCTGAGGGGAAGGCTGGCGCGACGCGCCCCCATAGCGCCAAGCAGGCTGGGGCGGCGCACCAGCAGTGTGCCATTTTGGTGCCTCAATCAGCTGGGGCTGGCGCGGCGCGCCAGGGATGCGCCCAAATCATCGTTCTCCACCCGATTTTCATCATTTTGTCCGTTTAAGTCCTTCTAAAGTGTACTAACACTACCTACTGATTCTAACTACTCTAAATGACTTCTAAGCATCTAGAAATCATCTAGAAACATGAATCATAACTTTGAATCCATAAATTCAAATTCAAGGAAAGTTAAGAGACAAGTTTAGGAAGTTCTTAGAGTCTTTTCAAGAAGTCTTTTGCAAATGCTTTTAACTTTGTTTTAAGACTTAAAGTTCAAGTTGAGTAAAGAGTAAAGAGTAAAAGAATGAAGTTCATTTCTTCAAAATTATATGGGGACTATATATTGCCAAAGGGTTTAAAATGTTTTCACATTTAAACAAGTAAGGAAACCTTGATTTCCAAAGAGCCTTTGAGCTAGTTTTTCAGAAAAGAGTAATCGCTTTCTAAAAGAAGCAATAGAGGAAACTTTGATTTCCAAGATAGCCTCTGAGCTATGTTTTTGAGCAATTATCTCAAATCATATAAAGAAATATGTTTTTAAATATAAGAGCTAGTATCATATTTTGGGAGTTGTACTGAGCACCGATATGGGGGAGAGTTCAGACAACTCACAGCCCCATAAACTATGTAGCCACCATGGGTATAAAAGGGTCATACTTTTTAGATGATTCCTTTAGTGCTTTTTAGCATATACTAGCGGATCCACTTAGTAGTTCAGGTTTTATACCCTCGGCAAGGTATAGGACGGCCCTGGCAGCGTGAGGCAAAACACTGTATCATCACAATAGCTATTAAGTGATGCTTGTCGGTTAGAGAAACTCCCACAGAAGTAATTGTATTCTTATAAAAACATAGTTATTTGTATGTTTACATACATTTGAGAGTTATGTTGTATCTTTGCATACACATAGAGTTGGAATCATGTTTTAAACAACATTTCTTTATATTGCACTTGTTTTAAACTGCTTTATATTGAAATGAGTTCGATCAGCTATGTTGATTGGAGTTGAGCCAGGTAAGTTCTTCAGTTCCTTTCAAACTTACGTCTTGTTTTAGAATTCCCATTGCATACTCGTACATTCAATGTAATAATGCCATTTGGCATGCATCTTATTATAATGCTGACACAGGTAACTAGGATCGACATCCAGCGCATCGTTGATCCAGTTAAGCATTCAGAGTCTTGTGGTGAGCCTCATAGCTTTCCAGAGGATCCCTTTTTATTGCTTTCAGTTCTTTCATTTGTTCATTAGAATGTCGTGGGGTTTGTCCCGACATCCATCTGAATTGTTTTAGTGGCCTTATAGTTAGTCAGTCAGATGTTAGTTCATTCGTCATTATCTTGTTATTGGCGTTATTGGCTTATGTTCAGATTTGGGTTGCCACTTTGGCTAAGTTAAATATTTATTTTTAAAACATTATGAGTTCAGTTTGAGACAGTTAAGTTATTTAGCATTTGAATCCTTTTTCTAATGTTAAAGTCTTGCGCTGATTAATAAGCCAGGCCAAGGGTTCTCTTGGGCCAACAATGGTTCTCGAGTGCCGGCCAGGTCCAGGGTGTAGGCTCAGGGCGTGACAATAACTTCATGTTCTCTCTTAAATTTCTTCCATTTATCTTTAAAATCTTTACTTTCTATAATGTTTCTTCATATTCAGATTTTTAATTGATTTCCTAGATGATTCAACTTGATGTATTTATTGTTAATTAATTTAGTTTGGGTAATAAACTTCATTTTCAGGACTTCTATTGAATATTGATATATAACAATGTATGTTGAGAACATATTTAAGTCAAAGAAGTATGTATTTTTACTAATGACTTAATTTTTTTTAGATGAAATGATCATGTACGTAATTATAGTGCAAACGTAAATAAGAAGTTTGGATTAAAATTTGATTAGCATGCTTTAATAGTATTACAGAAATGACCACGTATTTTACTCATAAAAATATAAATTTGTACGCCAGGAACACATTGAAAATATAATTGATTAAATAAAAACATTATTCTTTCAAACTTTAAGTTTTAATTGAGATGATCACACACACTTTAACATAGTATATTGTAACGACTCGAACCGTCGTTAATTAGGAGAAACAAAAATCTGAGAAAAATTTGGGCCACTGTCCCACCTAAGGCTGGCAAACGGACAGGACCAGATCAACAGGACCGGTTTTAACGGAACCGGTCCTCGTTACAGGATTTCGTTACCGGAACCGGGTCTTACCGGAACCGGTTTTACCGGAAATTTCCAAAGGTTCCGTCCAGTCCCTTAGTTACCGGATTGGAACCGGTTTGGACCGGACCGGAACCGGTTCTTACCGGATCATTGTGTACCGGTAATTTTTTTTTTTATTAACTTTAATTATTATATAATATTATATTATTAATTAATAAAATTATATTA
>JAJOOF010006111.1:0-22080 GCA_029582545.1 Solanum lignicaule
TGCTTACAATATTTTTTTCTTGAAAAAAATAGAAAGTGAATAATATTTATATTAGAAAATAAAATTTTGATCTTTATTTATCAGTATATTAATCACATATAATATGTATATTATTGAATTAAAATAGGCAATTCAATTAATTATTACTTGTATTTCATGAATTTGAGATGAAATAAGAATATATATTGGTGTTTAAATGTATGATAAGTTAATATATAACATAATATAGCAATAAAAGAATAAAGATAAAAAATTAATTTTTTAAAAAAAAGTTAAATAATAATTTTCTCTTTCTTACCAACTTTTTTGTCAACCTTACAAATTTATTTGAACACTTTTATGAAAAAAATTGCTTAAAATTTTCAAATAATTTACTTAGGGATTTTGAAAATTACAAAGTAATAATTGCACACAAAGTTTTTTCATTGAATTTTGTTTGGTAAAAAAATATAAAGGAATTAGTTTTTTTTTAAAAATTATCTTCATAAATTCTCATGTAATTTATATATTTGTTTTGTAGAGACATAAGTTTGATAATTAAATAGGTCTATTATTTTTTAAAATGATGATCTAATAACATGACATATCAAATAGAATAGAATGAAACTTTTGAGATATTTAGTATTTATTTATTTTTTTGGATAAAAAATAGTAATAATATTATTCACTTTCTATTTTTTTACTGTAATAGTTAATGGACAATTAATATTATTGATTCATTATAAAATTTATAATTAATTGATGTAAGTTAACATTATGAGTGATTTGTATATTGATATTTTTTTTGAATGTATATGTTTATAAGTATTCAAAATTGATGATATTATTGTACGTTTTAAAAACATATTCATCATAACATAAAAAAAATGAAAAGTTTAATTAAAATAAAAGATTCTTAAGTATGAAGTTTTAATATATATATATATATATTAAAAATAATATGATCATTATTTTAGTTAAATGGATTTAATGAATCAAATTTGTCTATTATTAAAAAAAAAGACTTTAATGACATGTCATGCCAACTAGGAAATAGTGAGACTTTTGAAGTGAAAAGTATATTTGGAGGAAAATAGTGATAGTTGAGTGATATTTTGGTCCTAAATGAAACATAAATGATATTTCAAGGCAATTTCCTAAACTTAAGTGACCATTTAGGGAATTGACTCTTCATGTATTAGCTATGTAGGCTTCTAAATTGTCATCATATTAATTTTATATATGAATAACTTATTTTCTATCTACCTATCAAATGCCGTATAATTTATACGAAAAATTAATGCATTGATAACTTGTTTCTGATCCAATTATCAAACGTCCCCTCGGTGTACTTACGGGTCATTTGCTAGATGGTTAGAGTTATCTTCATGACTTATACATGTATTAATTATGTTGATTTCTAAATTTTAAATAAGATACTGTATTAATTTTATAAATGAATAATCTACCTCCTAATCAGTTAATATAGAAAATTTTACACAAACATCATAGTGTTAAGAACTAATTACATCATATTCCTACTCTTTTCCAAATTACAAAAATCCCTTAAATTTGATGGAATTCGGATACAGCTCAAAACTAACATCGCATACTCATTTCAGATACATCCCTCAACGTCCCGATACATCACGTCTAGATCTTGAATGCATCACTCAACGTCTTGATACATCTAGTAAAGTGATGTAGTTGACCGATCATCGCATAAAGTGATGTATTTGAAATAGGAGAGAGTAGAAATTTTTGTAATTTTTTCAAATGGTAGAAAATTTTAGAGAATATAATAAAATAAGTGGTATATTTAGGTAATTTTTCCAACGCATAACTCATGTCTAAACCAAACACCCCTTAATTAATTTACATTAATTACACTAACCGGTCTTGACTCGGAAAACCCGATTCTACTCTATTGACCGGTTTTACAACCTCATCGAACCGGTCCCGTTGAAGTATTACAGATATACAGCAAACGTTCTCACCATTTGACTGAAGCAAGCCAAAGCCCCTTGGTGCGCATCTCAATTTCTCGATACGCTGAGATCAGAGTGACCATAGATGGCTAATTCCGCCAATTCGAAGAACTATGGAGTCCCAATTTACGGTGCCGGTTGGGTTCCACCGAGCGCTTTCAGATCTGCCGTCGAACCGTCGGCCGATGATGAAAAGGACGACGGAGACAAATCATCGTCCTCGGAAACGGGAAACTATGTTGTCCTTGCCGGAGGCGGTGGGGAAGGGAATATCGGTATTCGTAACGCTCTCATTGTTGCTCAATTTGATTTTGATTCTAATGTGCTCTCTGATGAACCTGTAAGTCATAAATCTTCATTCTTATGATTCCATGTACAGTGCTTTTATGCAAATTGAATTGCTCTATAGATTATTGTTTGTGCCTATGCTCATCATATACGCAAATGTTGTGTTCTTCCTAGATTCGTCTGTATGATCTTTAAGATTCTAAGGTCTATGAAATTGCAGACTATATGAATTCCTGATGACTTTTAGTTTTCAAGTGATCAAATGACCGAAACTGATGGAAACTAACTTAGCAAAGTATTAATTTTTTTTCTCATTCCTCGGATCCAGGGGACTTTTAAAAATAAGCTCTTTCCGCCTCACAAAAGCTTGGCCAAACAGGCTATAACTTCACAAAGTAGTAGTTTTTGTTCATTTCTCGGATCCGGGGGACTGATGTACAGCTACAGAAGTTATGGAATCAATATGAATTACAGTCAACGGGTTTCTTTAACTTTTAAACATGCATCATTATGTAGCTTAATGAGCTATCCCCTCTATTTTATTTGTATTTGTCTTATGATACTATTTCTGTTTTGAAACATTTGAATATGTTCGACACTATTCTATTTCTGTTTAGCTTCCACAAGAATCATAACTTTCAAGAATCTGAAGCAATTAATTTTTTTGAATTTTATACTTTAGTTTGATGATCTTTTGTTCAAACTAACTTTCAATCATTAACTTGCTATTTTCTTCTTAGTCGAAATGAATATCTTAACTTTGTGTGGAGTCAAGCTTTGTCATATAAATTGAGTTGGAGGGAGTACATGATAAAACTATTTTGGGCATTATAATAATCTTGTCTTGGGGAAATTCTTGGTGTAGCCTAAATCCTGCTTGCTGAAAGATGAGAAGGGCTCGGATGGGTTGACCACAGACATCAGATTTGCTATTTTTCAGTGCAGCACATTATCTTTGTCAGACCTGGTTCCTTCTGATGCTTATAGATTAACATTTTCAGCTGTTCTAGCCATAATAAAACTATTCTTTTTACAAGAGCCTTAGCTAAAACTATCAAGTACATCCAAAAGCAACAATATATCAGTGATCTTTATGATTGGTCAAATAACTTTAATTCCATTGCCATGTATGCTCTTCACTTTTGCTTTCCTTGAAACATTAGAAGAGCATGAGAGATTATATTTATCGCCTCCTTGGATCAGATTGACTAAAATTATGTGCTTTGTTGAAGGTGGCTAGGCTAGGAACTGGCGGTGATCTGCCTTATAGGATGGCAGTACATCCAGGTGGAGAAGGTCTTATATGCTCATTGCCAAAAAGCTGCAGGTAAAGTTTGTGCAATGGGATTTACTTTGAAGGCTTAGATTACTATTCATGTTGAGTATCTCTTCACTCTTTTCACCCCTCACTTTGTGACTTGTGAGTGGTGGCACGGACTGAGGGGAGCATAGAATCACAAAAGCATACTGTTGCTGATAGAACAGTTAGGGGTTTATATAGTCAAGGACTAAAGTGATATCACTTGACATCAACTCTACAACTTGTTGAAATTGTTCATTTTTGTGATTTTTCTCCTCTATCTGGTTAGTTGCTTTAGCAAACTTAGTCCACAGTAGACCACTTGCAGTAATTAAGCTTGGAATTTTTGCCTGCACTTTTGGCGAGTAGTGTGGGTAAGCGTCTAATCAATGTGTTACCTGTGTAGATGGTTTGACTGGGATTTTCAGACAACTGAAAATCGTTCATTGGGTCTGCGATCATCTGAGAAAGTACTTGAGCCATTGGAAGATGTTGGACAACAATTAGCGCTAACTTTTAACAATGAAGGTTCTTTACTTGCTGTCGGTGGTGAGGTAGATATCTTCCCTTAAACTATTTCAGGTTGAAAAGGAAGTATGGTTGTTGCTTGCCATTGAAGGAAAAATGTTCAATGTGAAGGCACTACTGTTTTGTTCATTGTGTATGAAACATTTAAGAAGGCCAGTTTTGTAAGCTCCGGTTATTCTCATACTTCGGTAAGAGTTGGACAAAGTGTCTTTTTTTTTTTTTTTTGATGACAAGGGAAACCAGCAGCCGCTACCCTTTGGGTGCGCACATGGTAAAACCCCCGCTCCTATGCAATAGCTCGCAAATCACATAGGAGAGGTAACCCGCACTAGGCAAGCCCGATGCGACGAGCTTGACCCAGAAGGCTACCCCTTGCTTTCGCTGGCAAGGGGTTTCGAACTTGAGACCTCCAACATGGAAGTCCCAAGCCCAAACCACTGGGCCACCCCGAAGGGTGACAAAGTGTTTTTTAAAAACATAACCAGGAAAGTAGGTCTCTGTTTATTTTGCCCTCTAAAATATTCTTGTAAGCTATGGGTTAGATTGTCTTCAAAGGAAAAGGAGGAGGTAGTCTGAGTACAAATTATGGTACCACTAGTTAACATCACTAATTACCAAAAGAAACACTGGTGGTACACATGTTCTCCCTGCATTAAACTGTAAAGGTTGCAGAAAGTGCTTTAAAAAGCTGGGTTGTTTTCCTCCCTGAAATCTGGTTCTACCCCACAAGTTATAATTAGATGTACAGGAGAAGGGACTAAACTCAGGATTATAGCGTGATTCTTTGGCATCACTCTGTAAGCGATAAAAGGTTTCATCAGTCTTAGTTACGAATATCTTGTATGTTTTGACTCACATTCTGGATCCCTCATTGTTACCTTACCTTTAGAACCCATTTGGCTTTCTCCTTTTCAAATTTTAGTTCTTTATTGTAAGAAAGATGTCTGAAGAACTTTAACTCTTTCAGAAATAATGAACTGCTGAAGGCAATTAGTAGCAAAGTAAAAGAAAAACTTTAAACAAGTCTTTTTTCATTTTAAGAATTTTCTTAGTATCAGTTCATAATACACAGTTTAAGAAGTTTTTCCTTTGATGCTACTAATAAATAAATACCGAAGGGAATAGATTTCTATCAGGAAATATTAATTTCCATCCTAGTCTTTTCCCACTATCCTCTCATTCTAAGCTTGCTGCTTCTTTTCGACTTTTTTGGAGTTTAAAGGAGTCTTTTGGAACTGACAGAAATTGTTAACCATTTTGTGAGTGTGACCAAATTTATACATTATCCTCCATGACCATCTTTTTTTTTTTCCAGTAATGTTTGCTAATGTGTGGATGGACATTTAAGATCAATTTCTTCTGGCTGTAATGTGAGCCTGCAGAACAATGACGAACCTTATACTCTGTGGTAATTTAGAGCAGTCTATGGCTGCCATATATAAATGGTAAAGAGTAGGTTAACCAGGAAATCAATCACTCTATCAGCTACGCTGCGAAATACCAAATAGTTTGGGAGGATAATGAGTAAATTTAAAAAAAATAATAATTTACAAAGCAAATATACTATTCTATTTGTTCTGTTGCTCTATATAGTTAAAAAAAGGAAAAATGTTCTAATCCTCTATGCTGAACTTTAGCAACTTGGCTTGGTGTAATTTTAGGCAACGCAGTCATGCTGAACTGTCTGTCATCCCATCCCCAAAGATTCCTTATGCTTTGTCAACTTTGATTTGGAGAATAGTTATTACATCTAGTTTCAGATTAAGACATGATTGATTTGTTAGATCAGCTTCTGCTACTTTGTTGCTGTCCTTGTATAAAGAGTGAAATATGGAATTTCAAATAAATATCTTGATTATTGAATTTTGGTGCAGTACAGGATGGCAAGTTGACGGTTTTTAAGTGGCCTAGCATGGAAAATATTCTTGATCAGGCTAATGCTCATGCTTCTGTGAAGGATCTAGACTTCAGGTCCATAGCATTGCTCAATTTCAATTTAAGCACTTCAAGCAATATGTTTTATGGTAGAGGGATTTTGACTCAAATGTTTTCGGTTGTATATGCAGCCCTGATGGAAAATTTCTTGCATCTGTTGGAAGCGGCCCTTGCCGGATTTGGGATGTGTCAAAATCAACCTCTGTAGCTTCTTTGACAAAGGAAAATGTAAGAATATCTATGAATGGCTTTTAAATGCTGGAAGATGGTCAGTGTGTTGTGTTCCACTTTTTCCCTACCAAAAGAACGGAAAGAAATGATGTCAAATTTCCGATTTAATTGACACTTAAGAGTTAAGACTACCCAAAAATCAGTGTAGATTCATTTTTAAATGTTTTGTTTCTCCTGTCAATTAGCTTTATAAAAACTGGTTCTCTCTTACACGTGGATTCTTATTTTTAATAAGATAAAAGAGTAGTTACATCATACATGTGGATTCTTATATATTCCCAATTCAAGGACGTTGTGTGGGCATATACCCCATTCTCTTTGTTGCTTTAGTTATCTGACAAGAAGCGTCTTTTGTACTCAGGATGAGATTTTTGGCTATTGTAGATTCGCACCAATTAACGATGAGAATCAGGTTCTATACATCACCACAATGCGAGGTTGATATGCTACACTGATAATTTGTCTGAATTACCTTATTTCAGATAGTGCTTCACTTGGCATGTATGAAGAGTTAACCCTGTATTCTTGTATTTGCAAAGATCAAGGTGGAAGTATTTCGAAGTGGAGTACTACTACGTGGAGGAGGATAAAATCAAAGCGCGTTGTTCGTGATCCTATTTGTGCCTTCAATATTTCACCCAATGGAAAGCTTCTGGCAATGTAAGACTCTTTGTTGGTTTCTATTCCACGAATATCTATAAACATCATATGTCATTGCACCACTGAACTCTCCATATAGCTGAATGATCTTAAAGTTGGAAAGATTCATATAATGTGCTAAACTTAGTGCTTCCCTTCAAAGAGTGTGAGCACTTGCCAACTACAGCAGCTTATTTTTTTTTTTTTAAATAAATAAATAATTTAAGAGGAGAAAAACAACTAGTTGATTTGTTCCAACGGAGATGGTGAAGAGATTGACACATAGGAGTAGCATACCTGGAGATTCCAGGTTCAAAGCTTAGTTATAAGATAAGTGGCTGTAGGCATGTGTTAATAGTTTGTTGTAGTGTATTTTAATAAATACAGTTTAATTAAGGGAATTCACGATTCGGTGAAAATGAACCGAACTGATTAAAAAATAGATATTTTTAGTTTTAGCTTGGTTTGATTTTAAAATTTTAAAATTGATACATATTTGGTTAAAGAATCGGTCTTTCTTTTCGTTGTTTAATCTCTCTTTGATCAGTCAATGTGTGATATTCATAATTCTCATTAGTAATTACCGCCATAATGAAATCAAATATTGGCTACTCCTTTTTTATTTCTTCAAGAAACGTCAATGGTGTTGGATGCTTTGCACTTCTTGTTGTAATGTGAAATTAATGAGCTTCATACATAAATAAAGTAATTATTTTCATTAGAAAAAAATTAATAGTTGATAGTGCAAGCTAAAACTACAAGAAAGAGCAACACTTTTTTGGTAAATAAAGATTTTATCATGATATGTATTTATGTAAAGATTGAGAAAAAGCATTTGAGAGTTGGACAAACAGCCCATTCACTTTTGCTTAAAAACTCCAAGTTATCCACTTCTGCCCAAAAAAAATAAAAAATCCAAGTTTGTATACTTATCCACATTTACCTAAACTAGTCTCATCCTTAATTGTGAGCAAATAAAAAAAGTAAGTGACTAGTCTTTCAGATTACTACATAGAATTAAAACAAACAATTGATGTTCCTTGTTTTTGACATCAAAATCAGATTAGAACATGTTAGCAAAAGAGCAAAAAATGACCTGGCAGTAAGAAACCCAAGATATTACCATGTGTAAAAGGCTAAAAGCTGACACACAACTGGAACTTGTCATAATTTTAGATTCAGACAACATGTGTCCTACAAGTAATTTTTTACTGCACAAGACAAAATAGGAAAATACATGTAAAACTGTATAGAGCAGCTATAGTAACATACATCTAGCAACCAATGAGAACCAAAAGTGCATTCTAAATTACCCAAATATCCTCCTAAATAGGACGACCACAAGCTCCTCTCCTTCCAGCTTTTATAGTAGTAGTAATAATAATATGTGGGTCCACCTGCTAACCTCGGTGAGCAGGTTTACTCGACCACCTGTGCTTGTGGGTTGTAAGGGACTGCCTGGACACCAACACAAATAAAAAATAAGTTGCTGATTGACTTCTGATGGAACGTAATATCAAGATGCTTTCTCTTGTATGATTAAGCCTGTATCATTGGAGACGCTCTGAAAGCAACCAAATCTCAAGAGTAAGATATCAGATTGTTAGCTTGTTGTTCAAGAGACATGATGTATTGTTCTGAGGGACTGTTGAGTCAATTTCAGTTTCTCCAGCTAATATATTTAATAACAACTTACATTTAGGTTATGTTACTAGTGTCAAAAAAAAAAAAAAACTTACATTTAGGTTGTAAATTTTTCAGGGAATTTCCCATAAGTTCATATCATACATTATGATCCGCATGAAACTACCATCATCCTATTGACATCTTATAATGCTGAATAGTAGAAGTAATAATGATGTTCCATAGAATATGTTCTTGGGAGCTTAATGCTGCCTGTATTTCATTTTCCTTTGCAGAGGAACAATTGAGGGAGATGTTCTGGTAGTGTCTTCCAACAATCTTCAAGTGCAAAATGTGGTAAAAAAGGCTCATCTTGGTCTTGTAACAACATTGAAGTTCTCAGAAGATTCGAGGTCCTAAATTGTTTTCATGCTCCTGTTGGTAACTGTAAAAGCCTGCAGTTAACACAACCATTTCTAATTTATTTTTTTCTTCCTATAGGGCTTTGCTTTCTGCCTCCATGGATTCAAGAGTGAGAGTGACAATTATAAAGGAAGAGAAGAAAAGTGGTGAGTAATTAATTTGCATATCAACATTAGGAACATGATGGTAGAGAGTAGCTAGTTTATGTGTGGTGATTGTTAGCAGGTAGCCAGCTGAGTCCCGAAAATGAGCCTAACGTTAGTAGTTTGTAAGCTTCTGCTGTTAATCCTGATTAGTGTAGTTTTAACTTAATCATCATGATATTACCGATGACATGAACTAGTAGGAAACAACTGCAAGAAGTTGTCTTTGTTAGCATTTCAATTGATTTAAGTTTGGTACCTGAATTAATCTGGATCATTTTCTCCAACTGGCTGATAGCGATTGTACTGCAAACAGATCTCCTTCTAGTCTTGCCATCAAGTGCTATTCTTTGTGCAAATGCCAAATCGACTATTGTTATTGTAATTTTGTCATTAAACATATTGTTTACATTGCAGGTCTGAGCTTGTGGATGGTTATACTCGTTCTTTTGATTGCAATTGCTGTATATTATGCTGCAAGCAACGGGATTCTTCCATTGGAGCTAAACTCTATATTAAAATGAGGAGCTTTACCCCCAAAGTATTCTTATAGGTGAAACGGTATCTGAAACATTTTTGAAGGCTGTCTCTGTAATAGTAGGCTTGGATTCGAGCTTAAGTTAAAAGACATTCTGATGTTTTAATGTGCTTAAACTGTTTGACATAGAGAGTTTATATACCTACTTGTCCTCCATTATATTCTCACTGTACAAAACAAGTTGTGTAGGTTTATATCTTTCAATTTGCAACCCTTTTCTGAAGATTTATATTACTTAAAATTCTCTTTTACCTTCAGATCATATAAGAAGGGAAGTCAAATCTCTCAAATTGACAATATTTAGTTGAAATCGAAAGAGTATTTGAAGCTGAAATTAAAAAAGGGTTCAGTGTTAATTGATAAACTTTAAAATTGAACTGATCCATACGCAATCTTACTTCTACTCTACAAAATAAATATGCAGCTTACGTATAATTTAGCTTTTTGCACCCCAATATGCAGCTTACGTATAATTTAGCCTTTTTGCACCCCACTCGTGAAACTACACATGTACGCAGTAAAAAAAAAGAGAAGTCAACAACAACAAAAAAATACCTGAGTGCTGACAAATGCCACTGTCAATAGGCCATATGTCTATTAGTTAGCAGTAGCAAAGTCCAACATAGGAATTAGATTCCCCTTTCAATAAATCACTATCTTTTCCAAATCTAATCTTTTTAGGTTCCTCCATTGATTCTCTCATACCTCCAAAACAGAAAAAGAGCTCATCAAAATTCTTCTTCTATAATTTTTTTGTTAATTAATCCCAAAAAAGGTTGAAGTAGTTGCCTTTCAAACACACACACTCACACAGTAGTGATACAGAGCTAAGAAAAGAGTAGTAGTTGGCCCAAGTCAATTTTGCTGAATCAGTTCTGATTGAGTTTTTCAGCTCCTCAAAAAAGGAGCAAGATTGGAACTTTGTGTACAACAAGGTGAGAATTTCTCTTCTCAATTCATAGAGCTTTCTCTTCTTTTTTGACCTTTTTTTGCCTTCCTGTTTTTGTTTATACTCTTTTCCTGCTAAGTTTACTTAATGTATTTTAGGGCTTATGCTGTTGTTAATTCATTTTCTTTAACCATTTTTGGGGGTTTGTGAAAATTGGAGGGTTTGAGAAATTGTTGAGTTGATTTTTCGGGTGATCACACAACTAATAGTTATTACCTCGAGAAGTGGCTTTCTTTGTTGGAAAAAATGTTACTTTCTGTGACAATAACTATTAGTTGAGTGATCGTATGAGAAATCAATGTGGATGTTGTTCACTTTTTATGTTTATTTTATCTTTGATTCTGAACTTTAATTAGATACTATTCGGAACTGATTAGTTAACTATTCAGCATCTAATTAGGAATAGAAGAATCATAATTGGTAATATCCCCCTACTTTGGATATGTCAATATTCGATCAAGTTAAGTCACACAGCTTATCAAACACGCCTCAATCCAAACTAGTTGGGGTTGTTCTATCACCGTCAATTTGGTGATTCATGATAAACAACAACATACTCAATGTAATCTAACAAATGGAGTCTAGGAAGATAACATTCTCCTACTTTTGTGGTGATTGATGATAATGACCACAAAATTCTAAATCAGTGTTGGATTGTAAAGTGTTTTTGTTATTTTGGAGAATCATACATATAATTAGTTTGATGCTGTACTCATATCTTTTGATTGTAATACATTGAGTGAATAGGAAAAAAAAATGTACATAGCTCTTCGAATTGAAGTACTTGCCAATAATTCTACCACTTCTACAAGGAGTAGCCTTCTTAGCGGTAGCTGAAGCCTGAATGTGAAGTAATGAATTTTGTGCAACGTTGAGAGGGTCTTGATATAGTGGGATTGTTTACAACCTCTAGCAGATGGTTTGAAATTGATTCTAAAAGAATTTATTTCACCAAGTAGTGTCTTTGACATCCTTGACTCAGGCATCCCTTTCAGGTGCAGCTGACGTATTCAGAAGGACTAAACGTACTGATGAAAGGGAAAACTTAGGAAAGAATAGCTAAATGATAAGATAAGTCCTGAATAAGAGGCGAAATAGGATTAGAGGAAGGAGCCAGTTTTTAAATAAGTAAATCAGATCGAAAATAAAAATCAAAACTGAATTTGCATTGTTGGTAACATTTGTTGGTTGAAAGTGAAGGAGCTGTGGGATGGAAATACAGAAAAGAGATGGTTATCGGCGGGTTTTCCGTTCTGTAAACATGCAAGTGTTATGGGTATAGGGGTCTCTTTGGAGGTTGAGTCTTTTTCTTCTGACGAGTGATGAGGTTTGATTTAGGGAACAAGGGGGGAGGGTTCTACGGTTGCCGCTGGTGGTGGTGGACTGGTGGTGATTCAGGTAAAGGCCAGTGACTGGAAATGCTGATTTTAGTGCTGTGATGGACCGCGGTGGTGCCAAAAAATAAAGAGAAAGAAGAAGAGAACAGTTAGCTGATTTTTAATGAAAGCAGAGTGTTGATAGTTGTTTACTTGTTTATCATGAAAACCTTTCGACCAAATTTTTTTTTGATTGAATGAATTGCCTCCTAATCGAGTTAGTTTAATCACATTTGCTTCATGTTTTTGTTTGAACTATTTCATGGTTGTTATAGAGATTTCTACTGGGAATATTGTCTTGGTATAGGACCTTCACAGCGGTGATTTTAACAAATCAGCAACGAGTTCTGCTGGATACAAAGAACTAGTGTATCCATAATTGTCAAATCGATAAATGACTAAGTTTTTCGAGGGATTTTAGCGAACAAGTGATGATAGCTGAACTATCTCTCAGTAATGACATGATAGATGAAGGTATAATACATAAATAAAACTAAAATAGGATGATTGAGGTAGAGTACCACGAGAATGCTATACAATATGAAGATACTTAATAAAGAGAAAGGAAAGTTTATGATATAATTGTGAGACCAACAATGTTACAGGGGAAAGTGAATAGAGGCTTTACATAAAAGTATGTATGTTAAAATGGATGTATGCTCCTGATGGAGGCAAAGCGCTATGTGAGTTATCTGCCCAAGTCTTGGTGGACAAAGTTACCCGGTACCCTGTGCTGGTGAAAGTCGGGTATAATGGTCCAGCCCTCTACCCTTCTCCACTTAATACCCGGCTTAGTTAGCATGGCGCAGGGGTTGAACCTCTGACATAAGTCAGAAGTTCCTCAACCTTTGCCACTTAAACTAAGTCCTCGGCGCAGAATAATAAATCTGTCTTTGTATGCTATTAATATCTACATGTCATTGGTTCATCGTGCTCTAAAAAAATTGATGTTCGATATGTTCTAAATAGACAGGGCTGACTCGTGTGCTACATTTTTGGGATTAGCGGATCTATATGTTGTATATGCCAATATACTTGTACTTCACTCCCATCCTAAATGTCGTACTTTGTTGTTTTTACTTCAAATACTTCTGTTCAGGTTGAATGGGTGTATCTAAGGATGATGTGTCACAATCCAATCAAGAAGATAGTTCCCTTTCTAATGTACCTGAGAAAGATACAGAAAATGTGCATCAGAAAAAGGGTCCTGAGAGTGAGGGTGGTGCATCAGAATCTAGTCGAGTTTCTGTACTTCCAAAGAAGGAACCATACATAATATCTTGTAAATCAGATTCTCCTGTAAAAGACGGAAACATTTCCCTAGTACCTGGAAAGGCTTCAGATTCTTCACAACAAATACAAAGTCAGAAGATGGAAGACGTTGTATCTCAACCTCATCAAGAACAAGTAACTTCTTCACCAATGGCTGAGAATGCTTTGAGTAAGTTACGATCCAGGCGGAACCCTGATACGAGTGTCCAGGATTTGCCATCTGATCAAGGAGTCACTCCCTTCAGTGAACCTGAAAAACCATCTGAAGATGGATATAACTGGCGAAAATATGGTCAGAAACTTGTTAGAGGAAATGAGTTCACTCGAAGTTATTACAAGTGCACGCGCCATAATTGTCCAGCAAAAAAACAAGTGGAGAGATCACAGGATGGGCATATAACCAATATTCACTATATAGCAAAGCATGAACATCCAAAACCTCTAAATAGTCCCCAAATCTCCCCTGAGCTTGTAGTGCCTTCTGAAATGAGACGACCAGACATGCCAACGGGAACACCACGTGAAGGTACTCAAGATTGGCCGAGTCAATTACTTTGTTTGGTCTAGATAAGTAGGAATTATAAATTTTAATTAGTGATATAATTAGTTGAAGGTGAGAAATCTACTGCACTTGGTGAAGCATGTCAATCTATCGAACCATCGGAGATCCTGAATTCAGCGGCTGTTGTATCAGCTGGTGGTAGTGCACAAGATACAATCCTGAAGCCACTTAAATCAGGAGATGAGGGTGATAATAATGGTGGTCGGAACTCAAAGAGACGGTATGTGAAAGTCAAAATCTTCTTTATTTGTCCTGCGTGTTCAGGTCTACACACTATCTTAAAGTTGATAGTTGTACAACTGTTCTGCAACAGGAAGAAGGAAGTATTTATGAGTGATGACATGACTCCACCTATGAAGTCTCCTAGTGAACCACGACACATCGTTCAAACTAGCAGTGAAGTGGATATAGTCAATGATGGTTACCGATGGCGCAAATACGGGCAAAAATTTGTGAAAGGAAATCCAAATCCTAGGTAAATATTTCCTTTTCTTAAAAACATGTTTGTAAACTTTTTCACCCTTGCAAAATAGATTTTCCTCATCACCTCTTAACCTTGAGTTCTTTTCTTGTAATGATTGTTTACAAAGTATTTATATTCTTCCACTGTGACCCATGAAAGGAACGAAAGCAATCAAATTTGATGTATCAGAACAATTGCTGTCTTCATATCATACTGAATATCCACCATTCCTTTTTAAGTTGTCCCAAAGTAGTCTGGAAAATGGAATAGTTTTTGCATGAGTCACTCTTCTTGATACAACTTCTAAAAATACTTCCTTTTAGAAAGAAGAAGAAGTTAAAATACTAAATCCTCCTATATGGTCTTACGATCATATCTTGCGATGTAATCTATAAATGAAACATTAGACCTTTTAATCAGATTAAAAGAACAATAACTAAAGAGCTTGCAGTGTAGTTTTATATATAGAAGCTGATATATATGATCAGTTTCTGTTTCACTGCTCCCAGATTCTATTTGTCCAATATGCATGTTTGTATCATACTTTTTGTCTTTGATAATGTTCAGTTCAACTTTCTGTATGCTTTTGTCGTTCTCTTTCCTTCCACCCCCGCTCCCTGATACTGGTGCTCTCCGTCTCTCTCTATAAATTCAGCTTCTTTTATCTGCAGGAGTTACTACCGATGCTCGAGTGTTGGTTGCCCTGCAAAGAAGCATGTGGAGAGGTCATCCCATAATCCAAAATCAGTGATTACAGCATATGAAGGGCAGCATGACCATGACATCCCACCTTCCAGAACTGTTATGCAAAATACAGCAGAGGCTGATTCTAATACAACAAGAATAAGTGGAGAGTCCACATCTGAATCAGGTGAAAACAAACATGTTGTCCATATTGGTGCAAATTGAGAGCATAATGCCAAACAATCTAGATAATGTTACATCATCAAGTCATCTAATCTTATCTTTTTCTTATTTGTTGTAATTGGTCAATTATTCTCCACTGCAGGAGAGAAAAGAAAGGATAAAATAGAAACAGCTGATTTAACCTCATAATTGGTGTGGATTCCTAAAGTTAATGTATAAGTTGTGTTGTCAATAAATATAAGAGAGCTCAGATCTGATCATGTATGTATCTAATTTGTTGGCAGTTGATCTGACTAATTTTGTCTCCTTCAACTAGTTTTTGTTTTTGATACCATAAATAAGGTGCTTATTATATGGGGTCTGGTAAAGATAGAGTGTATCATTCCTTACTCTTACCTTATGCTAGGTAGAGTTTATTTTCGATAAGACCCTCTGCTTGAGAAAACATTTTAAAAACAGGTTTGAGACCACAAGATTAAATAACATTTTGATTATTCTACATATCTTTAGTTTGAGACCACAAAATTTAAGATTTTTCTGTACTTTCTGTCAAGTGAAAACTAGACAAACAAATTGAAACAAAGAGTACTCAAAACCAGAAAACAAGTTGTACTGGTAACCAAATGTTGCCTGGCCTCTCTATTACATGACATTGACAACATAAAAAACCAGTAATAAGATTATTGGCTTATAAGATCATCAAAACCTATATCTATATCTTCCTTTGCATATCAATTGTAATATGGCAAATGTAAAAGTGGATTCCAAGAAATAAACTTTTACTTTGATTGATCAAGTGATACACTTGACAGGGAACCTGTTTTCTTACTATATTAGCACTTCAGCTGTTACAAAGATAGGAGAGAAAAAAAAAAGGGACCAAAGGGAGAGTTCTATGAAAGAACCATTTGTTATTTCCACGCACAAGAAGCAACCAAATCTCTGTTCATCCAACCAAGGTAAAGAGCACCATCTCTTTCTTCAAGCCTATACTTATCAGAGTAGCTCTCTAGCAATGTCTTGATCGTAGCATTCACTAATGAACTCAATGGGTATGGGTTAAAACCAGCCATTCTAAACCGCGACTTCCACTTACCAAGAAGTTCATGTCGTTCTACCCTTTCAATCCCTTCACATGCTATGATGTTAACAACGTCCCTCGCCAAACAATGCTGCTCAACGTTGATGCGTTCCTTGTGTCCCCTTGGAAGAGTCATATCGATTGATTCAAACATGGCTGAATAATAATCCAAGGTTTCAAGAAATCGAGGAAAGAAAGCAGCAGTATTTGTATTAGATTCTTGCTCAACAAGGGTAACGACCTTGGGGTTGAGGTTTTTGACCATCCGTAATAGTCTATCCCGATGATTTTCAGTGCTCACACTTTCATCTGGCATGTGATGTAATGTGAAAGCAAAATTTACTGCCAGTGCTTCACCAGGTTGAATTCCAAGGTTTTTTAGTTGAACATCAGAACCCGACATGGCAGCAGGATGAAACTCAAAAGGAACCTTGAAAGTCTTAGCAAGTTTGGAAAGCCTCTGCCCCACGATATCAAGGCCTCCTCCACGAGCATATGCTGAGGTGGAATCATCAATGCCTGTTATGCGGATATGTGGGGGTCCTCCAGGACGAGCTGCAAAAGCTTGGATCATAGGCACCCACTGGCTCCCTTGAGCAATTTGAAAATCAATTATATGAACTCTATTTTCGTCCTTCATTGCTTCTGCAATGGCACCATTAGCTGACATGTATCCAAATTTGAAGTAAGGGCAAATCTCGTAAAGAACGTGCATATAAGACAACAGCTCAAAACTTGCGGGTTCTTTGCATCTCAAGGATTTGCATATGGAACTTCCTGATGCACCCAACCTTGCAACAAGCCCTTCCAAGATGTATGCTCCCAGTCTCTGAATTGGTTCCCCTGACACTGATACCATTTGACGCAACTCAGATATCAACACTTGTGCAGTTACTAATTCACCATCAGAAACTGCTTTTGCACAAGCAATAAGCACCTGTTTCAAATCCCGTCTAGGTATGGCCAACATCATTTGCCTCCAGCTATCAATTTCTGAGGAGGCTATACTGCTTGCCAAGGAATTATCATAACTTTCCTGGAAGTCCGCATCAGGTCCCAGCATTACTGTTTCCAATTCCTTTAGCTTGTGCATGAAATCAGTCGCATCATCTGTAATACAAGATCCACTAATGGGGGAGCCATAGTTAGTTGTCTCAGGGGATTGGCGAATATCTGACAGGTATGGCTGAGATTCTTGATTGCAAGTCGTGCTTCCATTTGATGAGAAACTAGCAGTTGATGGTGAGTGGTAAACAGCGTAGCTTCCAGTGGCAGAAGATGCCTCCAGCATGCAATAGCGGTCACGATAAGTCTGAAAGGAGTGATTACCTCCAAGGCTGCCATTAATGTAGCTCAAATGGCTTTCTAAAGTTTGAAACCGAGGCAGACAGTAGGCCTCTGCCTTCTGCACAGGTTCACAGTAAAGAGTATTAGACATGGCTGTTCTTCTGCGCCGTGATGCTTGCATTGAAAAGATTGTTCCTGCCTCGTCAATATATGACCTATGCAGTCCGGTACCTATTTGGTCTGCACGTTTATTGGGAGTCGAGGATTATTCATTTGACAAAGTTTCATGGTTGCCGCGGTAGAGTGATTTAATCTCCACTGTGAGTGTGAGACCAATCTCAGTAGCTGAGTAGCATTCAGAATTTGTATAGGAAAGGACAATCCCTATCAGCAAGACATGACAACCTACACAATATATGCACCATATTTGTTAAAAGAGAGCAGAAAAAGGAACTAATCGCGCTATTCAAGGTCTACATTACAGTTTGTTAACATTTGGTGAGATTACTACAGCAGCTACACATTATGCTCTATCTACTTTAAACCAACCTTAAATTTGGTCACTACTATCTCAGAGCAATTCTACAAAGTAACAAATCACTCAAAGAAAAACCAAAAAATGATGAATGCTTGCAGAATCAATCACACATCAACAAAAAAATACGTAAATCTGCATCATCAACTCTCCTACAACTTCTATAGGTTGTGTTACTTCATCTAATTTATGTCAAGCTGCAACAGATGCTGTGAACTCTATATACTACTGTTCAAAGTTTTAAAAAATACATATTTAAACTAAATTTACATTCATTGCAAGAAAAAGACTAGTGACCAAACTTGTCTAATGATCAAAACATGGAAAAACTTTAAGTTTGTCCAATCTGTTTACCTTGAAAGCAAAAAACTAGTTACACCAGAAATCCTTTGCAAGATCCACTATAATCTCAATTAGCAAAAAGGACAAGGTCCTCATATTTCAAAAAAAAAAAAGAGGTAAGAAAGAAAGAAGCCAGTGATCTGTACCAAACAAAATTGAAAGTAAAGAGAGAACTTCTCTTATTAAATAAGGCATTCTAAGAGACAATGTCAGCAATTCAGTTTTAGTTACACAAAAAGCATTAATTCCTCAAGAGTAAAAGTTCATTCATTAAAAAGAAACAGAAGAATGAAGCAGAACATGAACCAGATAAAATGGTTCATGTATCTACACCCTTTAGTCAGTTTCAATTAGTTCAATTAAAAACTGAAACTTTCTTGAAATTGAATGCAAGCGTTTCATTCAGCTGCCATAAATTCCAAAACAACAGAATATAAACAAACTCTTTGACATTCTTGATTGAACCCCACTTTCAAAAAGAGCTTCATTTTCTCAAGAATCCACAATATTTAGAAGAAAAAAAGGGCAAAAAAATCCAAGTATAAAAATCCTACCTTTGGCAGATCTGTCAAAGAAGCATTCACAGGGAACTAAGCTAACTTTTGACCATAAATTTTCGAATCAATTTGAGCCAATTTTAAAAATCTGATCTTTAAATATTTCCAACTTCCTTTCAAACCAGTTTTTGGTGTTTCTAGCACTTCCACTCACAAAACTTCAAATTACAAAATGCATGTCCAACCACAACTTCAAAAACTCAAATTTTCAAGTTTCAACTTCAACCATGGCCAAACAGAACATAAATTTTGGATTTTTCCCAAAAAATCCTCAAACTAAAACAAGAATCTCAGAAAGATTTGAACTTTATCTAATTGAAGAAAAAACAGAACTGGGATAACATAGCAAAAGAAGCTTAGATGCAAGAACAAAGAATTTATGAGAACTAAAGTTTTTCATATTTGTGAATCATCAGTTGGCATACCAACCTTAAAACTGAAGAATTCCGTATTCTTTTTGTTTTTTTCTTCTTCACAGTATCTTGTTTTCTTTATTACAACTCAAAGAAGAGTATATTTATTTATGCAGAAGATAGAGAAAGGGAAAGAAGGAGCAGAGGACCCTATGAAGGTAAAATTCTCTGAATTAAGCTAATTATAAAGACCTCATAGTTTAGGATAAACACAAGAATGCCACTATAACTATTCTTTTTGTTATTAATTCATCTAGGGGCAACCTCCACTAGGCATGACCAAGTGAAAATAGTTTAGTGATAAATACCTCTTCATTCTTAATTAGAGATTTTGGATTTTGAGTCTCTTTAGGTATGAAATTGCTTTTATTAGGGAGTTTTATATTTCTCAATATGAATTTTTCGAGGTGAATTCGGATTTAATCATACTTCAATATGGATATTGAATACTGAGTGATTTTTTTTAAAAAAAAAGCAGAGTGACTATTTGACTAATATCTATGAGTCGTGGTGGGATAATCGAACTATTTGACTAATACCTACTTTTCATTCTTGATCAATGTATTGAATTTGAGTGGCAACAAAATAGCCTTTGTTAGGAAGCCTTTTATCCCTAATGTAAGATTTTTCAGTATAAATTTAAATTTAATCGAACTTTAATATGGATACGAAATACTGAGTGAATTTTTTTAAAAAGAAGAGTAGAGTGACTATTTGACTAATACCTATGGATCGTGGTGGGTAAATAGGATGAAATCTTAATTTGAGTATTGAGAATAGAAAAGAATAAGTTGTTTTTTTCTTGTCTTGTGTGGTATAAATTTAAATTAAATGAATCAGTAAACTATGAATATCAAATTAAAAATCTCAATAGTTGGTACTAGTATAGTAAAAGAATTGCATAATATATTGTATTTATCCACGTGAACATTAGGGTCTAGACTTGATGAAGAGCTTGTTTTATGGTTAAATGCTTTGTGTCCATTAATTTTAAATGAAGTGTCTTTCTTACAAATAAATGTTAGACAAATACCTAATAAAAGGTCGATAATATTAGCACGATTATAGTGTTTAGTTAATAAATGAAATTAATAACATATTTAATATGAAACTTTAACTTTTATTTAAGGATTGTTACTCCTAAGTTGATAGGTATTAGATGTTATTAAGGATTGTGATGAGATAGATAAGATCTCTTTCATCATTAAACAAATTTTTTTATATAGAAAGCGCTCTCCTATAATGATTCTTATGTGATGATGATGCAAATTCAAATTGATCAAGACGCTTAGTAATTACCATCATTTAGTAAAAAGAAGATCTAGTAGTAAAGAATGGTCTTCTTTGAATCCATGACATTATTATTCATATTGTGAGGTTTTTATCATAGAATTGTCTTTGTGAGTATAGTAACTCTTGACATAAATAATCAAACTAGTATAATTTATTATTCAAGTTTAGTTGCAAAGAAAGAACTTAGAAAAAGAGAAGAAATACATAAGTTGATTTGAAAAAAATCCTTAAATGGATATGAATATGATTGTAAAAAATTATTTGAGTTCGATGTTTTTATCAATTCAGTAAATATAAAATATGTGTCTTGTAACTTGTATACACATGTTTCATCACTTAATCGTGATTAAGTGATATATATTTTAAATTTTAATTATTTGATTTGATATAAATACTCAAAACAAATAGATATTTTCTGAGTTATTAGTGTATGAATTTTGAATTGACTTGATCAACTCATCCAATCCCCTCAAGACCAAATTATCTGCCATTTTTTTCTTCACAAAAAGACTGCATTCTTGTTCATGGTCAAGAATCAAGACAATTTAACAAAATCAGATGTGCGCATCCTACACGTTACACTAATTAAGCTGGAAAAATATATTGCAATTAGTTATAGTTTGACGTGACATCGAATTTATCTAACAAAGTAAAGAAGATTTTTTAATTTTGCGGTACTAAATTAACGATATGTCAAATGTATTAAAATGTCATTTAATTGTCTTAAACATGTCATGTGAAAAATTGAAATTAAAAAGTTGCTAAAAAGATAAAAAACAATTATTTTGAACGAATTAAAAAAGAAAGTAGAACAAACAAATTAAAACAAAGAGAATACATTTTCTTTTTATCCTTTTGTCTTTCTTTTTAATTGAAATAATTAAAAGGGGATATTATATTGACTTGCATAGACCATCTAACATTTATCAGAATACTTCAGTATTCAGTAACATATATGCTAGAACCATCGAGGTTGCGATGCAGCGGTGAAACTAATTTATTATTGATCAGGTCTCAAATTTGAGTCCTGAATATAAAAAAAATCCCGTTGAGAGCCCAAAAAAAAAAAATGAGCTTGATCAATCATAATTCATTTATCTTCAACCTTTTTACAAATTTTACTCTTAATTTAAATAACGATTTTTATGATAAACAACAACTAATCCACAAATTCAATTGGGTCATCTGACATGTAGGTATTTTCTATCTTAGCAAATTTGGTATTGATTCATAATAAAATGTTGTTATAAAATATTATAGTGTGGATGTCCACTACACCAAGAAGTTACTCTCACCCATTATCTCCATTACTTTCCTCCATTATGAAGATAACCATAACCTCCAACTTTATAACCATTATTCTTGTAACATTTCACTTCCATAACCTCCTCCATTATATTCATGTTAATGCCATGTTTATGACTAATCTTTTGTATGCCTCTATGTTACACTATAAATAGAGGCATAA
>JAJOOF010006112.1:0-26236 GCA_029582545.1 Solanum lignicaule
ATTAAATGTTTTCTTGGTAAAGAAAGTTTTAAATTCATTATGTTTTTAGTGTCTATGCGATGAATGAATGCTAAGAGGCTTGTATTAGACCTCTTCGAGGTCGAGTACGCCGGTTACGACTAGGGGGTGCTCTCGGGTCGTGACAGTAGGTATGGTCAGTTGATTGGTCACCCAAATGGGCTCAAAGGAACATGAACCACAGCCTGGACCAACGGACCGTTGTTAGGTCCACGGTCAGTGATCATGGCCCCAAATTCCAGCTTCTAATGACGGACAAACAAAATGGACCGTCGATCAAACCACGGTCCGTCGGGCTAGCCATCGTTACTGGCAGCAGTTATTTTTTTAGGGGTAGTTGGATCCTTTACTAACTAGTATATCCTAATACTATGTCGTTTTACCCTTCACCAAAAACCCCTATATAAGTGTTTTAACTCCAAAATTTCCCAAATTAAAAACATTCTCTCAAATTTACAAAGAAGAACAAGTCCTCCTCCCAAATATTTCTCTCTCTAGAAAACTTGAAGAAGAATGGTCCAAGCTAGGGTTTGCAAGTCAATTCTCCAATTCCTCCATTGAAGTTAAGCAATTAGCATTGAGGTATGATAGTTTTCATCCATGTATTCCTTCTATTCATGGAGTTCCCAAATTCTCCTTTTTCAAAGTTAGAATTCTCCAATTGAGTTAGGGTTTTCTTCTATGTTATGGGTTCTCCTAATTGATTGATTGACGATCTATGGTGTATGCATTAAGTTAATCTCATGTTTATGATGATCCCCCATGAACCCATGTAATTCCAATGTTTTCCAAGTTATGAGCATATAATGTGGGTCTTGGATTATGAAAGAAGAGTTTTATAAAATCAAGTATGAATTGATAGAATTACATGAATTTATGATGAATTTCTATGAATCCATGACTAACTCATGATTTCTAGATGTTGTTGATTGAAAGTGGGTTTTGAACCTTGAAAGGTGAATAATGGAACTATGCATGTTCTTATGAAATTTATGTAAATGTTTTTAAGGATGCTTTGAGAGTGAAGTATCAATAATGATGTTGTTGTTATGTTGTTGAAAGGATTTCTCATATACACATATAAGCATGAATTGTGAAAGGTTTTCTCACATAATAATGGTTCTTAAGGTTGAAAGGTAATCTCACCTTAAATGAACCAATAAGTAAGAAATTATGCTAATGTTGAGGCAAGAGTCGATTACCCATGCTCAAAAAGTAAAAAACAAGAGGCAATTACTCATGTCACATGATGTATGGACAAGAGGCGATTACTTATGTTCCTTCATGAGCTAAGATGAATAGGGTTAATAACTATTCCGTGGAAATTAAGCTTAGTACCGAGTGGACAAATGGCGATTACTCATGTCTTATAACTATGTGCCTACATAGGATTCTCTAGATAGACATTAGCTAGTGGATCCACAATAGCTAGAAGTTCATGGTCCTTACCGTGTCAAGTAGGACACCTATTTTCAGTGTGGGTTAGACATTGGATTCAATGTTGCTAGCTCACATGGTCTTATATGCCGGTTAAGGCTACTTCCCACAAACAAGTAAAGTTATGATGAACCAAGGTTACTTCAAGAAGTATCGTAAGTATGTTTCAAGATGTTATTCACTTGCATTGATCATGTTTTATGGCTTATGCTTTCTAACTCTCAGTTTCATGTTTTAGCTTGATCATTGCATGCTCATAAAAATGTCATATTTTAGCATGATTTAAATGTTTATATGCATGACTATCATACTTGGTACATATTTTTGTACTAACGCATACTCTTGCCTATATTTCCCCAAATGTAGGGTCCGACAGTCAAGGTTCTCAATTTCGTGGCTAGAGGAGAGATTTTGAGTTTTGGTGAGTCCTCATGCTTCGAGGATAGATTTTCATTGTTTTCAGTTTTCTTCTTTACTTTTAGTTTTGGACATGATGTATGGACTAGACCCAATTTCATTCTATTGTATTAGATGGCTATTGAGACAAGTGTTTAGACTTCCCTTTTGCTTTTATAAAACTTTGGACTTGAAATGTTGTCTTTATTTCCTTTGTTCTATTTCTTATGTTATGAATGCTAAGTGGCTTAAATGGGGCCTCTCAAGCTCCTATACGCCATGTTACATCTAGGGTGAATCCCTGGATCGTGACAGAATTAGGTGGCTTATGACCTATCAAATTAAAGATCTCCGAGCCCTCTTTCCAACGCCACCGAGTTTACCTAATACCAAACTTAGAGTAAAAAGTTATGCCCGAAATAGTAAAGCCATGTCAAGCAGAGCATATCCACGACCCACTTGACTGGCCGTGGTGCTCTAGACAACCCGTCTAGCCTCTTCTAAAGTTACTTCAGTAACATTTAAGCCAGGGTCGCATTGGTCTTTTCCCCTATATGTTTGGTACTTAAACTACGTCGTTTTACTTCGTCTAAGCCTAGTAAACTAGTCAGAAACTACCTAAAACATTAGTTCTCCGAAAATCATCAAACCTAGAAAGAAAAGAAGAGAAAGAAGTGACAGTTTTCTCTCAAGAAAAAGCAGATCTCTTCTTCAAGTCCAGCCTCAAAACCCAAAGGATTTCTTCGTAATTTTCGTTCACCAGGTGTGTGGGTATTCAACATAGGTTCCTTTCACCCTTGAGTCCCAAACCCCAACCTTCTAAATTGAGTTTGTTGAATTGCTAAATAAGGGTTCCTACCCAAATTGGAGAAAACTTATGGCCTCAGTAAAGTATCAATTTATAGTTTCTCATTCATTACCCATGATTTATTTGTGATATCTTAAGTGTTTTCAAAAGCCCATGTATGAAGAGTGAATTCTAGTATCTTTTTTTTTATCAAATTGCATGTTTTCAAGTAAAGATTTTGCATGTTTAGATAACATGGCCTCTAATATGACAAAATTGCATGCCTATTTCTTTGGGTTATGAATTTATAATGAAAAGTGTATTTTTCATTGTGGCTATACTAAGCCCTCAGACTTATGATTTTATATTGCATGACATTAGATTTGTCCTTATGCTTACGAACAGATTTGACATCAGATATGTTACTAGTTATGATCAGTTTTGGCATTAGATGTGCCTCAGTATTATATGATCTATACGTTTAGTTTTGGGAGTAGTATTTAGCATCGAGTCAGACAGGGTGAGAGTACTTTTAGTCCTAGAACAATGTGCCCTCGTAGGTTTATAAGTCCCCTATGTTGGGCATCAAATTTAGTGATCACACCACATTTATGCCTCTATACCCCGACAAGGTATATTGGGTCCTCTCGATGGGACGTATATATCATATTCCATATAGCTCACATGGTCTATGTCGATTAAAGAACCTCCCACAAAAACAATTTTAGGTTTTAAGTGTATTGACTCTTTGCTTTCACATTTCAGAGTTTCTATTATTTACTATGATTCAAAAGGTGTTTTCAACTTATGGAATTGTTTGAGTCATTCTATCACAGATTTTACTATCATTATATGACTTCAGTTTTAGTTATGTTTCAAGTATGTTTTACTATGACATGTGCATGATATCAGTTTTAAGAATGCTTTCAAGTATAAATTATTTTACTTATGCACATCTCGTATACTCAGTATGTTCCATAGTACTGAGCACATACTTCTTTGTGTTGCATCCTATTATGATGTAGATTCTATAGCCCGCTCTCCAGTCTATGGCTAGTTGATCGACAACACATCCAGCAAGTTCGATGAGTCCTCATCATTCGAGGGCTTGGAGTTCAGCTTCATTTCAGTACTTAGTTTGCTTATTTAGTATTTCAGTATTTAGAGTTAGCTGAGGATTGTCTCAGTAGCTCGCCAGTAGTAAAAGCTTTCAGTCATAGAATCAGATGTTTAGTTGTATTCAGATTGCCATTTTTAGAACTTTATTTATATCGTGGATTAAGTTGTTCATTTCTCCAGTTAAGCTTCTGTTCTTATATTTTGTTCTATTTTTAAGTCATGCCAATGCCAAGAGGGTTATCTTGAGATCACTTGTGGTCTTGATTCCCGTGTTACGTTTACGGGTAGTCTTGGGTGTGACAAGACCATTTTGTTGCTCTAACACATAGGTGACATGTTCCAATATATGACAACTATGTAGGAATTTGTACTAACATATCAATAATATGTTGGATCATATGACACTTCTTTCAACAAATGAAATATATGTTGGACAACTGAACATACTATATTTCTACAATCATATGAGCAAAATGGTCACAAAAAAGAAGAACAAAAGCAACAAAAAATGACTTTTCACTAAACGACAATAATAAATATACATTTCATAAAAATTAGGGTTTTTTAGGGTTTGTCGATTTTCTTTCAATAACAATAAATAATATGTATCATTACACCATTATTCAATTTTTACAACTATAGAACGATTTCTTGTTCATTAACCCAAGAAAAGAACTTAGTATCAAGAGTGTGTTGTTCGAAAATTCTAAAATCTTTTTAAAAAAAAGACTTACTTGTTTTAAGAAGAGTCACAGTCGAAGACGACATTCAGTTCAGAAAGAGTGACGGTCGAAGATAAAGAGGAAGAGAATGAGAATATATGGTCGGATTTTCTAAGGAAGAAGAAGAATAACATTGGAGAAAAGAAGAACTTTAGAATCCTATTTTCTTTTACCTTTTTTAAATGGTTAGGTTAGAATTAAAGTAATTGAAAACTATAGTGATTTTTTTATATTTTACAAAAGATTAGAAAGTTTTGAAAATATTAATTTAGTTCCAAATTAACTTAATTACATGTTTAAATAGGTTGGACCCTTTTTTTGATTAAAGTGGGACAAAAAACAAAATGAAAGAATTATTTAACCCCTTTTATTTGATTAGAAACAAGGGACTTTGAATTAAGGGTGACAAAAAGGTATCAAAATAAAGGGGCGGTGACACAAGTCTTAATTATTGAGTGTAGGCAAGTTTATAAGTTGGCAGTTTGATCCATTGAATTAAATGAGGGGTAAAAGGATAAATGACTAAAACCTAATTTAACCAATTTTGGTGGGAACCAAAACTGGAGGGAAGCCACTAGCGAGCTGTACCAAAAGGGTAAATAAAAGATTTTTTTCCCCGCCTCCCGTTGTATTCCTCTTCTTCTTCTTCTTCTTCTTCTTCTTCTTCTTCTTCTTCTTCTTCTTCTTCTGCTGCTACGTTCTTGCTTGCTTGCTTGCCTTTCTTTCGGTTCTCTTCATCTTCTTCTTCTTCTTTTCGTACATTATTGGTCTTGGCTGCTAGTCCTTGATCTTTCTTCTTCTTTTTTTCTTCTTCTTGAATCAAATTTAGCTAATCTAATCAGTGGACCAGATTTCGTTCTGTATCAATTGGAATTACTTCATAAGTGATTGGGTTCACACACCATTGTTTTGGTAAGTAAAATTAATAGTTCGTTGAATCATTTATCAACATCTGGTATAACCTGCAATTTTTTTAATAATTTGCATTCGTGTTTCCAACAGATGGCTTATGTTGCAACAGAAAGGTTATTTCAATCGCAACAGAATAGACATATGTTGCAACATATAACTTACACAAGTTACAACATATAACTTACATGTCGCAACAGAATAGCCATATGCAACATGTGATTTATTTGTCACAACAGAACAATTATATGTAGCAACATATGACTTACATGTCGTAACATAATAGTCATATGTTGCAACATATGACTTACACAGTTTGTTACAACATGTGATTTATGTGTCGCAACAGAATAGTTATATTTAGCAACATATGACTTACATGTCGCAATAGAAATAACTTACACATTTTGTTACAGCATGTGACTTATGTGTCGAAACAAAATAGTTATATGTAGCAACATATGACTTACATGTCACAACAGAATAGTCATATGTTGCACATTTCTTCATTAGTACTAAAGCTTTTTTTAATTAATTTCTTCAGGTACAATAAATGGAAGAATTATTTGTAAGGATTGATTGTCGTGGTGAATGGGTCAAGAAGAAAAAATTGATACATTTGGAATTGGAATGGTGGTAAGAAACGGGGAGGGTCGGTAGGAATGACTGTCGAAAGAAATATTTTGTATGATGATTTTGTGAATTTAGTCATCCAAAAATGTGGATTCAATTGTCAACCGAAAGATATTGTCATGAGGTACATTCCCAATTGTTTTCATAATGAGAAGATCTTACCTTTTAAAATAACTGATCAGCCTAGTTTGTTTGTTTACTAGGGAGGAGCAGTAAGGCTCATATTAAGAGTATACGTGGATGAAAATCCTATCGAGGAGGATGATAAGCTAGAAGAAGACCAACAAAATATTTTAAATGATGAATTTGATGTTGTGAACATGAATAATCACGATGATGAAATTGAAAAAGATGAAGTGTTGGACTTTGAGAGAAACAATCCTCATACACCTATTATTGGCAACAAAAATCCAGCTTCTTCTCAATCATCACGTGTGAATAATGTTCGAGATGATGAAACCAGTTTTTATAAGGGAATGACATTCAAGAACAAGGAAAAACTAGCAAATTCATTGAAAATTATTTGCTTGAAAAAAGATTTTAGACTGAAAAAAGTGATCAATTCTCGTAATGTGTTTTCTTTTAAATGTTCATATCCGAAGTGCAATTGGTGGCTGAGGGCTATGAAATTTACAAGTAGCAACAGGTTTGTCATTAAAATCTATGAGAAGTACCATACGTGTGCTTCAGAGCATCTTACAAGACATAATTTGCATGCCACGGAAAAAGTCATAGGTAAGTACTTTGAAAATAGGTTTCCCAATGGTAAAGGCCCATCCACAAGAGACATATCAAATCAACTCCGCACAGAATTGGGTTGTAAGGTAAGCTATTGGAAGATTTATAAGGGCATGGAGAATGTTAAGTCTTCGGTTAGGGGAACACATGAGCACGGGTATGCAGTGTTTAATGCGTACTGTTATATGCTTGAAGTTGCAAATCCAGGAAGCAAGACGACATTGTCACTCGATGAAAATGAGAGGTTCAAGTACTTCTTTGTATCATATGCCGCTTGGATAATTGGTTTTCAAGAAATAAGAAAAGTAATAGTCATTGATGGGACATTCTTGAGCAGCAAGTATGGAGGAGTTTTGCTATCAGCGGTGGCACAAGATGTTGAGAATCATATATTTTCAGTGGCTTTCTGTGTTGTGGAAAAGGAATGCAATGCCTCATATGAATATATTTTTCAAAATATGAGAAGCTTTGTAGATGATACTGATGAGTTATGCATTAATTCTGATAGGCATCCAAGTACTTGAAAGATGGTTTCGACTATCTACCCTGCAACTCATTATGGTTGTTGCATGAGACACCTTGGGAAAAATATTCGAAATTACAACTCTTCATACTTTATCCTTTTTTCAAAAAAATAATTACTTGCATTTGAAAAGTCAAAAGTTGTCTCTTCTCTTCTCTTCGTCTTCAGAAGTTGCAATGTTTCACATTCATTACATTCCTGGCATTATATAAGAACACAACAACATAAGGTCCTTTTATTTAATTTTCTCCAAGATCTGAAGGAAGAAGAAAATATCTTCAAAAACGACTAGGGGTAAAAAATAAACTACATTGAATCCCTTCTAAGGGAACTACTAATTGATATCGTTGAAAGGATTGCTTCCTACTCCTTCAAAGATTTAATGAATGCTAAATTAAGGTATGTATTAATCAATTTTCGCTCTTTAATTTGATTTCCTAACCATTTGATTTGATTTCTCAGTTTCATGGTCCTCAATCAAGTCGCTAATGAACCTTATGTATATCAAAAGGTAACATTGGTCAACTTTCCTTATTGTAGATGATCAGTAGTTCAAAAAGCCATTTCTTTCCTGGAAATGTGCAGAGCATCGCGGAATTTAGAAGCATTATACAGAAAAGGCATGTAATTTTTAATGTTTTTTGTATGTATTCACGTTTTTATCAATGTATTCTGCCTTTTAAATGTGTTATTTCTTATGTAGTTTGATTTTTTCAACCATAACAATCCAAATGCATTGGGAATGATTAATCAAGCAGCAGACGGTGGCCACAATGGTGCATCCTATGTGCTTGCCACAATTTCAATCTTCAATGACGGTGAATCCATGAGAGAAGGCTTAATGTTCATTGCCAACATGAAAAAAATGGAGCCACTAAAAGTCAGAAGATGTCGACAGGATTTGTGATATGTTTTAGGTGAAATGTGGGTACCAGAACCTCATTTGTTGGGATAAAAACCCATTTCTTGTATTGTTCATCAACCTGAGCAAATCACTCGCAAGAATGGTTGGCCCAGGGAAAGTAGCGATGAAGATAATATTCATTATGAATTATGTAGTTGTGATTTAGAACTAGATTATGTAGTTAAATTTTTGTCTTATACCACTGTGTGGTATTTATTAAATTTCCATCTTTGGCAACATATGTACATAACTTGCAAATTCATGATGAAAAAAGTGGTCTTTTTGTGTTTTGTACTGATTTTTGAATTTGTCCTTTATAAAATGTTTAATCTAAAAATATTTGTTTTTTTCATAGTGTTCTCATTTTGATCATTCTTGAAATGTCATATGTGGCAACATATGAACGTTCTGTTGGATAAATTATTGAATTTTCCAGTTAAATTTGCAACGGATATGTAATATGTGGCAACATATGTATATCCTAAAATGTGTTTTTTAGGGTTAATTCAATTAAATTGTCACCTAATGCAACATGTAATGGGTCATGGTCTAATTCATTTAAATTATATAGTCCTACAATATGTCTAAGTACAAAATTATGGTCTAATACAACAACATCCTTCATTAATTACAACTCTTCATATTTTACCCTTTTTTTCAAAAAATTAAGTACTTGCATTTGAAAAGTCAAAAGTGCCTCTTCGTCTTCAGAAGTCCTTTCATTTAATTTTCTCCAAGACGAGAAGGAAGAAGAAAAAATCTTCAAAAATGACTATGAGTAAAAGAAACTACATTGAATCCCTTCCGAGGGAACTACTAATTGATATCGTTGATAGGATTGCTTCCTACTCCTTCAAAGATTTAATGAATGTTAGATTAAGGTATATATGTATTCATTAATCTTCACTCTTTAATTTGATTTCCTAACCATTTGATTTGATTTCTCAGTTCCAGGGTCCTCAATCTAGTCGCTAATGAACATTCTGTATATCAAAAGGTAACGTTGGGCGACTTTACTGAATATATATGTCCGTGTAACCATTGGTCAGTTGTTCGAAAATGCACTTATTTCCAGGAAATGTGCAGAGCATCGGGAATTTAGAAGCCTTAAACAGAAAAGGCGTGGTAATTTTTAATGTTTTTAGCATGTATTCACGTTTTTATCAATGTATTCTGCCTTTTAAATGTGTTGTTTCTTCTTTAGTTTGATTGTTTCAACCATAGCGATCCAAATGCATTGGGAATCATTAATCAAGCAGCAGACGGAGGTCATATTGGTGCATCATATGCGCTTGTCATAATTTCAATCTTCAAGAGCGATGAATCTATGAGAGAAGGCTAAATGTTCATTGCCAACATGAGAAAAACGGAGCCACAAAAATTCAGAAGATGTCGACAGAAGTTGCGATATTTTTTAGGTGGGAGAAAGACCCATCATTTGTTGCACTGTTCATCAATTGTATCACATTCGTTGTGAATTACATTTTGGTGATTTAGTACTAGATGAAGTGTTTTTTACTGATTTTTGAATTTGTTCTTTATAAAATGTGTCATCTGTGGCAACATATGCACGTTCTGTTGGATAAAATGTTGAATTTATAACAGAAATTGCAACAGACATGGCATATGTGGCAACATATACATATCCTAAAATGAGATTTTTGGGGTTAATTCAATTAAATTGTCACATAATTCAACATGCAACACTAATATATAGTCCTACAACATGTCTAAGTACAAAACTATGGTCTAATACAACAACCTTCATCAATTCTGTCAATTATTTTTACAAAGACTATCATACCACTAGTTCATCATACAATGACGAAGTAACTCCATATGATAGTTATATAACACCCTTGTAAATCATTGTTCCAAGTGTTATAGAATATTTTTATTGCTTAATTATGGTCCAAAGTATTTAAATATGGTCCAATTTGACATTTTTCCATTGCTAAATTGCTCAATTTATCGATTAACTCATCTTTGAAATGTCATATGTGGCAACATATGCACGTTCTGTTGGATAAAATGTAGAATTTATAGCAGAAATTGCAACACACATGTCATATGTGGCAACATATGCATATCCTAAAATGTGATTTTTGGGGTTAATTCAATTAAATTGTCACATAATTCAACATGTAACACTAATATATAGTCCTACAATATGTCTAAGTATAAAATTATGGTCTAATACAACAACCTTCATCAATTCTATCAATTATTTTTACAAAGACTATCATACCACTAGTACATCATAAAATGATGAAGTAACTCCATATGATAGTTATATAACACCCTTGTAAATCGTTGTTTCAAGTGTTATAGCATCTTTTTATTGCTTAATTATGGTCCAAAGTACTAAAATATGGTCCAATTTGACATTTTTCCATTGATAAATTGCTCAATTTATCATTTAACTCATCCTTGAAGTGTCATATTTGGAAACATATGCACGTTCTGTTGGATTAAATATTGAATTTATAGCAGAAATTGCAACATTAATGGCATATGTGGCAACATATGTATACCATAAAATGTGCTTTTTGGGGTTAATTCAATTAAATTATCACATAATTCAACATGTAACAAATCATTTTAGAATACTACTCCCCTCACTCCACTAACACACCACTCACTCACTCTCACTCTCACTCATTATAAAAGGGTTAGGGTTCCCATAATTCACAATTTACTCACAAAAAAACTCTCATTTTTTATTTTCTTTCCTTTATTCTTTCTCCTCTCCTCCTCTCACACTCAAATTTCCCTGAGAAGATGTTACCACCTTGGACAAATTTAAGTCTCCGCATGCTCTTATTGTGGGTGATAAACGTAATTATGTTGTTCTCAATTAATATGATGTCTTCTTCAAGTGTGTTCTCAGTGCATGGGTGATGGTCATTGTTTGTTTTTGTCGAATCTTGTCTAATGGAGGGTAGCTTCATCATTTGGTAAGTCTTCTTACTTTATATATAACATCTTGTCTGTTCTGGTAACGGTGTGCATGGGGTAGCTAACTATGGTTGTTTGTTTTCTGTAGGTGGTCTTGTGACAGAGTGCATGGGTAGCTCTGATCCACCACCCTTCAAGAAAGAATGTTGATGCCCCTCTAGGTTTAATCGCTCAATGTTGACTCCAGATCCTCCAGTAAAGTCCTTTTTTGCTGGCTGAAGTAGTAGTATAGGGCTATAGCGTTTCAGATGTAAATTTTGTTGTTTTTGTTGGTGTTAATGCCTTGTAAATGTCAAATGCAATATAGTGGTTGGGTAATAATGAGCTCTTTAAATATAGATCACTACTTTAGATCTAATGAATGAGTTTTGTTTGTTTTTGTTACTTTTGATATAATGTCAAATGCAATATTGAATTGAATTTGTAATGATGAAAATGATCTCATGTTGGGTGTGAAAATATGTTGCAAACATGGAGACTTACTTTTTTAAAAGAAGTAACAAATGGGTGATGAAGGAGAAGAAGAAGACCAAATGTTGTAACAACTGGAAGCTAATCTTCGTGTTGTTTGTTGTGGTTTTTTTTCTATTTTTAAGCATTACCAAGAAGAAGAATATTGTGGAGGATGAAAAATTCTTATGTAATTGTGTACAACCATTAAAATTATCATAGTTGTGGAAATAATAAATAAACATAGTTTTGCACTCCTGTTCCAACATTTTTACTTGTTCTTAACATCACATAATATGAGTCAAATGTTGCAATATCTTAGTCAAATGTTGCTACATATCACCCATATGTAGTAACATGTGACTCAAATGTTGCTATTGATGACCCATATGTTGCTACGTATGAGACATATATTGCTACAGATGACTTATATGTTGCTACAAATGAGTCAAATGTTGCTACATATCACCCTTATGTAGCAACGTTTGACCATTTGAGGCATATGCTGCTACAAATGACCCATGTGTGCTACATATGAGGCATATGTCGCTATAGATGCCTCAAATGTTGCAACATATCACCCTTATGTATCAACGTTTGACCATTTGAGGCATATGTTTCTACATATGACTTATTTGTTGCTACAGATACCTTAAATGTTGCAACATATCACTCTTATTTATCAACGTTTGACCATTAGAGGCATATGTTGCTACAAATGAACCATATGTTGCTACATATGAGACATATGTTGCTACAGATGACTTATATGTTGCTACATATCACCCTTATGTAACAACATTTGATTAAGTATTTGCTCTCAATATAACATCACATACTATGTACTTGCTCTCAATATAAGATAACATAACATACCTGATAAAATAAAACATTGTCATTAATTACAAACACATTGTCAAGGCTCCTAGATACTATCCCAGCAGCCCAAATACATTACATTCAACCAACTGTATTGTCACACAACAGGGTTTGGGAAGGCTGAATTGTTGTCATGGTAATCAAATTCTCAATAAATGCAATCGAATATGACCTGCACATCGCTTTAGTGTCATTTGTTACCACGGGTTCCCATCGACCTTCAAATAAAAGTAGTCTACCAGGTATACCAAACCCTTTGATAGTGCCAACGATTTTATACTCATTTTCAGGAACAGCACTGGCATTGTCAATGTATGTTTTAAAAAAACAATTAGTAGTGGTATATCAATATTTAGAATGACTCTGTTGCTTCGACTTCTTCCGCAAATAGTATAAAATGACATCCACATGCTGCATAGATGTATCAGCAAGTGTATTTTCCGTATCAATTTATTTGTATGTATTTATGTCTTAATCAGAACATAAAAGTGGGCATGGATTTACCTCATCAGTCCAACACCTATTGGGTTGAGACACTACGTAGAACCAACCCTTCTTCTTTGGAGATGCAACTACAAAATCCAGTTGTTTGAACTCAAGATTCGAGCAATTGGCTAAGTAGTGATCGTCCTTGTCTCTTCTGCAATTGTGTAATTATTATAAATAATTATTTAGTGGACAACAAGGAGAAATACTAATAATAGTTGAACGACTTTACTTTTTTGCATGATGCTTGTAAAGACCCTCATTTATCCATTGCGAGAAAGATGACATTAGTTCAGTTGGACCCTCGCCGTCAATGTTAAAACCTTCAAATGGATATTGTTGCTTCACATCACAACTGACGACTTCGACTTTCTTCTCTTTCATTTTCTCTTTCTCTTTCGCTTTCTTTTTCACTTTCTCATTCTCCTTCTCTTTCTCCTTCTCATCCTCCTCCCCCTTCTCCTTCTCCTTCTCCTTCTCCTCTTTCTCCTCCTTCTTCTCCTTGCCTTCTGGGGTTGAGTGTGATACTGGAGCAATAGTCATTGATTTTTTTCTTTTACTAATTATAGATAGTGATTGGGAAATATATTTTTTCAACCTCCTACACTTCAAAGGTTGTGAAATCTTCTTGGATGTATGAACATCAATATTATAAGTCATTTCCTTAAAAATATCAGTCAGTTCTTTAACACGACTAATAAAATAATCATGTTGCTGCTCACATTCTTCGCATAGACAAAAAGAGCATTTGATGTTAGAAGAGGAAGCAACACCAATAAAAAATTGAGTTATTGTCATGGATGAAGCTTCTTGTATCATTTGATATACAAGGTAAATAAAAAAAGATTGAGAGTTTACAAATGATTATAAAATAATAATGGGTAGCAATTTATACTGATGTTGACACAGATGGACATTCTGTTGCCACAAATGAATCTTCATGTGACATAGATGAATCTTCTGTTACTACAGATGACCATTTTGTTGCCCTAACACATAGGTGATATGTCCCAGCATATGACAACTCTTTTGGAATATATACCAACATATCACTAAATTGTAGCAACATACGGCACATCTTTCAACAAATGAAATATATGTTGGACAACTGAACAAGACTATATTTCTAAAATTATATTAACAAAACGGTCAAAAAAAGAACAACAAAAGAAACAAAAAATGGCGTTTCACTGAATGTTAACAATACATATATATTTCCTCAAAATTAGGGCTTTTTTGGGTTTGTTGATTTTCTTTCAAAAACAATAAATAATAGGTACCATTACACCATTATTCAATTTTCACATCTATAGAACGATTTATTGTTTATTTACCCAAGAAAAAAACAAGTATTGTTTGAAAATTGTAAAATCTTTCAAAAAAAATAACTTATCCATTTTAAGTCGAACACAATCTTCAGTTCAGAAAGAGTAGAGAATCACGGCCGAAGATGAGGAGGAAGATAAGATAATGAGGGAGATTATTTTATTTGATAGTCGGATTTTCAGATTTTCTAAGGAAGAAGAAGAAAAGAAGAGAGAACATTGGGAGAAGAAGAAGAGAAAATTCTATTTTCTTTTACTTTTTTATTTAAATGGTTTCGATAGAATTATAAAATTTGAAAAATGAAGTGTTTTTTTGTATTTTATAAAAGATTAGAAAGTTTTGAAAATGTTAATTTGGTCCTAGATTTACTTAATTATATATTAAAGTGAATTTGATCATTTCTTTTTAAGTGGGACAAAAAAACAAAACGAGAGACTTATTTAACCCCTTTTATTTTATTAGAAACAAGGGGCTTTGAATTAAAGGTGACATTAAGGTGTCAAAATAAAGGGGTGGTGATATAAGTCTTAATTATTGAGTGTATGTGACAATTATGTGATTAATGATTAAAGATTGTTGAGTTGCCCTCAAGTTCATAAGTTGGCAGTTTGGTCCATTGAATTAAATGAGGGGAAAAAGGGTAAATGACTAAAACATAATTTAACCAATTTTGGTGGGAACCAAAATTGGAAGGAAGCCACACCAGCTGTACCAAAAAGGGGGAAATAAAACATCCCCCCTCCCCCCCCCCCCGGTATTCCTCTTCTTATTCTTCTTCTGCTATGTTATTGCTCTCTTCTTGCTTGGTTGCTTGCCTTTCTTCTTCCCGTTCTCTTCATCTTCTTCTTCTTGTTTTCGTACATTGTTAGTTTTGGCTGCTAGTCCTTCTTGAGCTCTTTTCATCTTCTTGAATCAGATTTAGCTAATCTAATCAGTGGACCAGATTTCGTTCTGTATCAATTGGAATTACTTCATAAGTGATTGGGTTCACACACCATTGTTTTGGTAAGTAAAACTAACAGTTCTTTGAAATCATTCATCATCATCTGGGCAGCCACAATTTTTTCAATAATTTGTATTCGCATTACCAACAGATGGCTATATATGTTGCAACATATGACTTATACATTTTGTCACAACATGTGATTTATGTTTCGCAACAAAATAGTTATATGTAGCAACATATGACTTACATTTCGTAACAGGATAGCCATATGTTGCTACATATAACTTACACATGTTGCCACATGTGATTTATTTGTCACAACATATCAGTTATACGTAGCAACATATGACTTACATGTCACCACATAATAGTAATATGTTGCAACATATGACTTACACATTTCTTCATTAGTACTAATTGTTTTTTTAATTAATTTCTTCAGGTACAATAAATGAAGGGATTATTTGTAGGGATTGATTATCGTGGTGAATGGGTCGAGAAGAAAAATCGATATATTTGGCGTTGGAAGGATGGTAAGAAATGGGGAGGGTCGGTAAGGATGACTGTCGAAAGAAATATTTTGTATGATGATTTTGTGGATTTAGTCATGGAAAAATGTGGATACAATTGTCAACTGAAAGATCTTGTCATGAGTTACATTCTCTATATTTTTCATAATGGTCTTACCTTTTAAAATAACTGATCAGCCTAGTTTGGTTGTTTATTTGGGAGGAGCAGAGAGACTGCCCATATTAAGAGTCTACGTGGATGAAAATCCTATCGAGGAGGATCATAATCTAGAAGAAGACCAACAAGATATGTTAAATGATGAATTTGATGATGTGGACATGAATAATCACGATGCTGAAATTGGAAAAGATGACGTGCCGGACTTTGAGAGCCACAATCCTCATACACCTATTGTTGGCAGCACCATTCCATATTCTTCTCAATCATCACGTGTGAATAATGTTCGAGATGATGAAACCATTTTTTATAAGGGAATGACATTCAAGAACAAGGAAGAACTGACAAATTCATTGAAAATTGCTTGCTTGAAAAAAGATTTTAGACTGAAACAGGTGATCAATTCTCGTAATGTGTTTTCTTTTAAATGTTCATATCCGGAGTGCAATTGGTGGCTGAGGGCTGTGAAATTTACAAGTAGCGACAAGTTTGTCATTAGAATCTATGAGAAGTACCATACGTGTGCTTCAGAGCATCTTACAAGCCATAATCCCCATGTCACGACAAAAGTCATAGGTAAGTACTTTGAAAATAGGTTTCCTAATGGTAATGGCCCATCCACAAGAGACATGTCAAATCAACTCCGCACAAAATTGGGTTGTAAGGTAAGCTATTGGAAGATTTATAAGGGCATGGAGCATGCTAAGTCTAATGTTAGGGGAACACATGAGCACGAATATGTAGTGCTTAATGCGTACCGTTATATGCTTGAAGTTGCAAATCCAGGAAGCAAGACGGCAATGTCGCTCGATGAAAATGAGAGGTTCAAGTACTTCTTTGTATCATATGCCAATTGGATAACTGGTTTTCAAGAAATGAGAAAAGTAATAGCCGTTGATGGGACATTCCTGAGGAGCAAGTATGAAAGAGTTTTGCTATCGGCGGTGACACAAGATGTTGAGAATCATATATTTCCAGTGGCTTTATGTGTTGTGGACAAGGAATGCGATGCCTCATATGAATATTTTTTTCAAAATATGAGAAGTTTTGTAGATGATACTGATGAGTTATGCATTATTTCTGATAGGCATCCAAGTATTCGAAAGATGGTTTTGACTATCTACCCTGCATCTCATTATGGTTGCTGCATGAGACACTGTAGGGAAAATATTCGAAATAACTTTCACAACTCAAAGGTAGTGAACCATTTTTATAAAGCAGCAAAGGCGTACGATACATGTGAGTTCAATGACCATTTCAATCAAATAAGAGATTTGGTACCAAAGGCGGCTGAAACTCTTGAACGTATTGGATTCCACACATGGAGCAGGGCATTTTGCCCGGGAAATAGGTACATTATTGTCTATACCTTCTCATTTGATTTTATTGTAATTTTATGTGTTTTGATTGATTTTTATTTTTTGTTGTGTAGATATAACATTATGACGTCAAACATCGCGGAGTCGGTGAATTCTATGTTTGATTTTGAAAGAGAATTTCCCATTGTTGCTCTATTTGATGAAATAAATAGGAGATTGCACTTTTATAGCACCAGAGGCGTATGGAGCTGGTGAACTCTGCAAATAGATTTGTTCCTTCAATTGAAAAAGACATATCAAAGTATGTCAACGCGGGCAACAAATTGTTGGCTCAATAAATCGCTAACTTCAAGTTCAGTGTCACTGGTCATGGTGATGTTGCTACGGTGGATCTACAAAGAGGAACTTGTACTTGTAGAATTTTTGACTTGGACAAAATACCTTGTCCACATGCCATGGCAGCGCTTCGAGCCCAATATGGTGCCGATTTTGGAAATCAGATTTATGAGTACTCCTCTCCATGTTATTCAGTGGAAAGATACATAATGGCATATTGTGAGGAAATTCACCCGGTGTCACCTGAAGATTCTTGGATTGTCCCTTTGGATGTCATAGAGAGAGAAATACCTCCTCCATATGTTGATCAAATCAAACCTGGAAGAAGGAGATATAAGAAACGACAGGGAGTTGGTGAATCATTTCCAACAAGAAAAAATAAGTGTTCCGTATGTAGGGACTTTGGCCACAAAAGAACTACATGCCTAAATCGAAATGCTCCATAAGTGTTGTTGAATTTTAATGAATGTTCTTTTTTATTTGAGGATGATGTTCCCTATCTTCTTAGCTTAATTTGAATCAACTTATGTTATGTTATTTATATAAAATGTGTGATTTATTTAATTATGTGTTGCTATTTACAACAGAATATTGCATATGTTCCAACATATGTCAATTATGTGTTAGATTTTACAACAGAATATTGCATATGTTTCAACATATGTCAATTATGTGTTACATGTACTACAGAATAACGCATTTGTTTCAACATATATTAATTATGTGTTAGATCTTACAACATAATATTCCATATGCTCCAACATATGTCAATTATGTGTTACAAGTACCACAGAAAACGCATATGTTCCAACATATTTCTAATAAATAATTACGTGTAAGGTGTGTGAACCATCAATCAATAATTACTATCATTGGAAAACTTTCAAGAAAAAAATTAATTACAACTCTTCATATTTTACCTTTTTTTCCAAAAATAAATAAGTACTTTCATTTGAAAAGTCAAAAGTTGTGTCTCTTTTCTTCTGTTCGTCTTCAGAAGTTGTAACTTTTCACACATTTCATTTTCCTGGCATTATATAAGAAATCTTGAAAGAATAAGAAATCTTCAAAAATGACTATGAGTAAAAAAAATTACATTGAATCCCTTCCGAGGGAACTACTAATTGATATCGTTGAAAGGATTACCCCCTCAAAGATTTAATGAGGGTTAAATTAAGGTATGTGTGTATTAAACAATTTTCGCTCTTTAATTTGATTTCCTAACCATTTGATTTGATTTCTCAGTTCCAGGGTCCTCAATCAAGTCGCTAATGAACCTTCTGTTTATCAAAAGGTAACATTGGTCAACATTCCTTATCGTAGATGGTCAATAGTTCAAGAAGCCATTTCTTTCCTGGAAATGTGCTCGGGGAATTTAGAAGCCTTATACAGAAAAGGCGTGATAATTTTTTATGTTTTTCGTATGCATTCACGTTTTTATTAATGTATTTTTCCTTTTAAATGTGTTATTTCTTCTGTAGTTTGATTTTTTCAACCGTAACGATCCAACTACATTGGGAATGATTAATCAAGCAGCAGACGATGGCCACATTGGTGCATCCTATGTGCTTGCCATAATTTCAATCTTCAATGGCGGTGAATCCATGAGAGAAGGTTTAATGTTCATTGCCAACATGGAAAAAATGGAGCCACTAAAAGTCAGAAGATGTCGACATAATTTGTGAAATATTTTAGGCGGAATGTGGGTGCCAGAACTCATTTGTTGGGAGGAAGACCCATTTGTTGCACTGTTCATCAATTTGAGCAAATCAGACGCAGGAATGGTTGTCCTATGGGAAGCAACAATGAAGATGATATTCGTTGTGATTTATGTAGTTGTGATTTAGAACTAGATTATGTAATTAAATTTCTGCCTTATACCACTGTGGTATTAATTAATTTGCCATCTGTGGCAGAATATGTACATAACTTGCAAACCAAATTCATCGTGAAAAAGGTTGCCTTTTTGTGTTTTGTACTTATTTTTGAATTTGTTCTTTTTAAAATGTTTAATCCAAAAATATTTGTTTTTTTTCATAGTGTTCTCATTTTGACCATCCTTGAAATGTCATATGTGGCAACATATGTACGTTCTGTGGTATAAAATGTTGTATTTAACCGTTTAAACTGCAACAAATATGTTATATGTGGCAACATGTGTATATCCTAAAATGTGCTTTTTGGGGCTAATTCAATTGAATTACGATCTAATATAACAACCTCCTTCATTAATTACAACTCTTCATATTTTATCCTTTTTTCAAAAAAATTAAGTACTTGCATTTGAAAAGTCAGAAGTGCCTCTTCGTCTTCAGAAGTTGCGACTTTTCACATTCATTACATTGGGATTATATTATATAAGAAGAACACAAAAATAGAAGATCCTTTCATTTAATTTTCTCCAAGATGGAAAGGAAGAATAAGAAATCTTCAAAAATGACTATGAGTAAAAAAAAACTACATTGAATCCCTTCCGAGGGAACTACTAATTGATATCGTTGAAAGGATTGCTCCCTCAAAGATTTAATGAGGGTTAAATTAAGGTATGTATGTATTAAACAATTTTCGCTCTTTAATTTGATTTCCTAACCATTTGATTTGATTTCTCAGTTCCAGGGTCCTCAATCAAGTTGCTAATGAACCTTCTGTATATCAGAAGGTAATATTGCTCAGCATTCATGTATTTATATGGCCGTGTTCAGCTGTTCGAAGATGCACTTCTTTTCTGGAAATGTGCAGAGCATCGGGGAATTTAGAAGCCTTATACAGAAAAGGCGTGGTATTTTTTAATATTTTTCGAATGTATTCACGTTTTTATCAATGTTTTTTGCATTTTAAATGTGTTATTTTTTCTGTAGTAGGATTTTTTCAAACGTAGCGATTCAAATGGATTGGGAATTCTTAGTCAAGCAGCAGACGGTGGCCACATTGGTGCATCCTATGTGCTTGCCATAATTTTAATCTTCAATAGCGGTGAATCCATGAGAGAAAGCTTAATGTTCATTGCCAACATGACTCCACTAAAACTCAAAATATGTCGAGAGAAGTTGCGATATACTTTATATGGATGGGTGCCAGAACCTCATTTGTTGGGAGAAAGACCAATTTGTTGCACTGTTCAAAGCCTCCACTTTCGTTGTGAATTATGTAGGTGTGATTTAGAAATAGATGAAGTAGTTAAATTTCTGTATTAATTAAATTTTCATGTGTGGCAACATATGCACGTTTTGTTTTTGAATTTGTTCTTTATAAAATATTTAATTTAAAAAAAATTGACATTTTCTCATTCCTAAATCGCTCAATTTATCGATTAACCGATCCTTGAAGTGTCATCTGTGGCAACATATTCACGTTCTACTTGATAAATAGCAACATACATGTAATATGTGGCAACATGTGCATATCGTAAAAGGGTCTTTTTGGGGTTAATTAAATTAAATTGTCACCTAATTCAACATGTAACACTTATATATAGTCCTACAACATGTCTAAGTACAAAATTATGGTCTAATACAACAACCTTCATTCAATTCTATCAATTATTTTTACAAAGACTATCATCTCACTAGTTCATCATACAATGACCAAGTAACTCCATATGATAGTTATATAACACCCTTGTAAATCGTTGTTCCAAGTGTTATAGCATATTTTTATTGCTTAATTATGGTTCAAAATACTAAAATTTGGTCCAATTTGACAGTTTCCCATTCCTAAATCGCTCAATCTATCGATTAACCGATCTTTGAAGTGTCATATGTAGCAACATGTGCACATTCTGTTTGATAAATCGCAACAGATATGTAATATGTGGCAACATGTGTATCTCGTAAAAGGGTCTTTTTGGGGTTAATTCAATTAAATTGTCACCTAATTCAACATGTAACACTTATATATAGTCATACAACATGTCTAAGTACAAAATTATGGTCTAATACAATAACCTTCATTCAATTCTATCAATTATTTTTACAAAGACTATCATCTCACTAGTTCATCATACAATGACCAAGTAACTCCATATGATAGTTATATAACACCCTTGTAAATCTTTGTTCCAAGTGTTATAGCATATTTTTATTGCTTAATTATGGTTCAAAGTACTAAAATTTGGTCCAATTTGACAGTTTTCCATTCCTAAATCGCTCAATCTATCGATTAACCGATCCTTGAAGTGTCATATGTGGCAACATATGAACGTTCTGTTTGATAAATCGCAACAGATATGTAATATGTGGCAACATGTGTATATCGTAAAAGGGTCTTTTTGGGGTTAATTCAATTAAATTGTCACCTAATTCAACATGTAACATTTATATATAGTCATACAACATGTCTAAGTACAAAATTATGGTCTAATACAACAACCTTCATTCAATTCTATCAATTATTTTTACAAAGACTATCATCTCACTAGTTCATCATACAATGACCAGGTAACTCCATATGATAGTTATATAACACCCTTGTAAATCATTGTTTCAAGTGTTATAGCATATTTTTATTACTTAATTATGGTTCAAAGTACTAAAATTTGGTCCAATTTGACATTTTCCCATTCCTAAATCGCTCAATTTATCGATTAACCGATCCTTGAAGTGTCATCTGTGGCAACATATGAACGTTCTGTTTGATAAATCGCAACAGACATGTAATATGTGGCAACATGTGTATATCATAAAATGGTCTTTTTAGGGTTAATTCAACATGTAATGTAATGGATCACTCTAAACTGGCCCAATCGGCCCATTATTTCATTTCTAGAAAGGATATATATATAAATTAGGGTTTTCATTTTCATTTCAAGAATAGGGTTTTCATTGTCTTCCTCGCCGCTTCGATTTCTCTCTTCTTCGCGCTTTCTCTCTCTCTTTTCTCTCTCTTCGCATGGATCTCGGATCTCTGGAGTGCATGGGATATAATGATGTTTTTTATTTCATCATTTTTTTCTGTCAATCTTTTCTGTTCTTTGTTTTTTAACAAGCAACTAATTTGATTGGCCTTTGGTTAAACCAAATCTCAGCATTGTCATGTATTGTCAAATCAATAAAATCATTAATTTTGCAATATAGTGGTTGGGTAAGAATGAGTTCTTTAAATATAGATCAGTACTCTAGATCTAGATCTAATGAATGAGTTTTGTTTCTTTTTGTTACTTTTGATATAATGTCAAATGCAATATTGAATCGAATTTGTAATGATGAAAATGATCCCATGTTGGGTGTGAAAATCTGTTACAAACATGGAGACTTACTTTCAATGCAAACTTCATGGTCGAAGGACAATCCAGGTCGAAGATTTTGGTCTTGTCCACGCTTTCGTGTATGTACATTTCTACTTCTTAGTCTGGAGACTTCTCTTTATTTTGTTTTTTTTTTAATTTAAATTTCTTTGTGGTGTGTATTTTAGGAAAATGCATGCAACTTCTTTAGATGGAGGGATCGTGAAGATGTTGATATTCGATCCAAGTTCGTTATTCTGAGATTGGCGAACAGAATTAAGGAGTTGGAAATTGATGATGAAAACAATCATATTAAAAGAAGTAACAAATGTGTGATGAAGGAGAAGAAGAAGACCAAATGTTGTAACAACTGGAAGCTAATCTTCGTGTTGTTTGTTGTGGTTTTTTTTCTATTTTTAAGCATTACCAAGAAGAACACTGTGGAGGATGGAAAATTTTTATGTAGTTGTGTACAACCATTAAAATGATCATAGTTGTGGAAATAATAAATAAACGTAGTTTTGCACTCATGTTTCAACATTTTTACTTGTTCTTAACATAACATATGAGTCAAATGTTGCTACAGATGACTCATCTGTTGCTACAGATGCCTCAAATGTTGCGACATATCACCCTTATTTAGCAACGTTTGACCATTTGAGGCATATGTTGCTACAGATGACCCATATGTTGCCACAAATGACCCATATGTTGCCACAAATGACCCATATGTTACTACATATGAGACATATGTTGCTACAGATGACCCATATGTTGCTACATATGAGACATATGTAACAACATTTGATCAAGTACTTGCTCTCAATATAAGATAAAATAAAATAACATAAGTGATAAAATAAAACATTGTCTTTAATTACAAACACATTATCAAGGCTCCAAGCTCCTAGATACTACCCAGCAGCCCAAACCCATTGCATTCGACCAACTGCATTGTCACACAACAGGGTTTGGGGAGGTTGAATTGTTGTACGGGTAATCAAATGCTCAATAAATGCAAGCGAATATGACGCGCACGCGGCTTTGGAATCATTTGTTACCATGGGTTCCAATCGACCTTTAAATTCCCATGATTCATTGAGGAATTTATCTGGCAAATGCTTCATTTTTCCACTTTGCTTCAACAATTTTGGCAGCAACTCTAAGACAGGTTGTATGAATGTCAAAATCTTGGCATGTTCCATACCTATCAGCAGGCAGTCATAAACATGCATGCGACCCTCGTGCAAGAGGATCTCAAGAGTCACAAAATGAGTTTTATTCAAGTTCATGACTGCCAAAAGCCTTTTTGCACCAATCCAATCCATGCCTCCAGGATATGGTCTAATGCCCCTGACATAGTTAATCATATATTCATCCCATTCAAACTCATTAATTAACTGCATAAAGCTTCTGCCACCAACTGTTGTTGCCTCATCGCTCATTTTATCATATCTTACTTTGAAGTTGGAATAGAAGTTGAGATCCAAGATTCTATCTGTGGAATCATAGTACTCAGGGTATCTCACATGCCTCTCCCGCATGAGGCTAAGGATTTCATCAACATACTGAAATAAAAATTAATATTAAAGACTAAAGAAGAGTAGATAAAATAAACGAATATTATAAATTGAAGATACTAGTAGAGAAAAATTACCCAGTCTTCCCACCAAATGTCCATGCTTATCATGGTCCTGAAATCTTCTCCACTAAAATAATGCATGTCGTATTGTGCACGCAGTTTCGTTGCTCTCGTCAGGTCCACCAGTTTGTTCTTTTCAGCTATAGTCACACGCTTATATACATTCACATGCTTGAACTCCAGCACTTCCTCTACTACGGCCATTGGCAATTCTCCAAAGATCTTCTTCTTCAAATTTTGTATTGCCTTGATAAAGTATTTTTTCCTCCTCTTGGCTTGTGGAGTATATGGATGCCAAACATTCTTTGATGGAATGACCTTGACCCCTCTCTTGTTTTTAAATTTATTGACAGCCCGACTCAATGTTTGAAGATACATGATAGAATCCTCATCTTGTTTCTTGCATTTCTCACAGAGAAAGCCAGAGCATCTTCTACAAGAGGTAGCCCTTTGATCTTGTCCAGCACCAGCACCAGCATAAATACCACGACCATCACCCCCATCAAAAACAACTAATTCATTAACAACTCTATCTCTTTTGATGGTTCTTGCTCCAACCAATTCCACTTTAACTCTATCCACAATAGGATCAAATAAGGTTTCAACCAACCCTTGAGTAATTAAATATGGCAGTTGCAATTCCTTTTCTGTTGGGACAAGCCATAGATGCACAACCTATAAATTATAAAAATGAGTCATCCGTAGGAATATTTAGGTCAGATGTTGCCATATATGTGTCATATGTTGCTACAGACGGGTGATATGTTGACACATATGGGTATCTGTAGCAATATTTGTGTCACATGTTGCAACAGAGGGATCATCTGTAGCAACATATGAGTCATCTGTAGCAATATTTGTATCATATGTTGCGATAGATGGATCATATGTAGCAACATATGAGTCCTATGTAGCAACATTTGGGTCACATGTTGCTACATATATGGGTGTGATATAATAATAACTTACTGCATCATGAGGAGAGTATAAAGATCTGGAATATTTTTCGCAGTTTTTGTTTTTGATCTCAACCATCTCAATATCCTTGGAGATAAGGTCTCTTCTTCTGCATTTACTTGATGGGTCAAATGAGGAATGGCTTCAATTGCCCAAGCTTATAAAAAAGGAAAACATGTCACAGATCAAATGTTGAATGATTCAATATAATATAAAAAGATTAAGAACATTTATGTTTACCATGAAAGCCCATGGAAAGCCAAATAAGTTATTGGTCTTTGGTCCTAAAGGTTTCAACAAGTATTTGACAGTTAATTCAAAGCTCTCATGACCCCAAGGATAGTTGTTGAAAGCCTCAATATCCTGAGATAAATTCACCCATTTAAGGGATATGTTGTTGTTAAGATCTTTGGCCAAAAGTACATTATGTACAAACCAAAGTAAGCACAATGACTTCTTGTGCTTCCTTGGTGTATCCTCGACATTCAACAAATATAATAAATCGGGATTTTTGAAGTTTGTGCCAACAAGGGACACCAAGTCCTGCTCCTCAGTTGACTGTCTTGTTTCTTCTTTTCCTCCTTTCTTTCGTCTCCGTGGTTCTTTTTTGACTATGAATTCAGGGACTGGCTCAGAAGGAGGATGACATTTTAACCCTGAAACTATGGCAAACTCTCTTCTGCCAAAGAAGAGTGGCATGCCACAATAATTAATTAAAACCTCATCATTCTTTTCAGGATTCTGAAAAATGAACCTTCTTTTCAGAAGTTCATAGACCATGGTCATTTGAAAACGTGCATTATTATTCTCTGGCAAATCAAGAAAATGACCAAAACAACTATT